>APFE030866168.1:19927-169958 GCA_000404065.3 Pinus taeda
TTGTGAGATAAAAATCCCTTTTCCATTTGTTCTACTTCTATTCTTAAGAAGTGTCTCAACAAACCCATGTCAGTCATTTCAAATTCTTCTTTCATAACTGTTTTGAAATCTTCAATAAGATAATCACCATTACATGTGAAAATAACATCATCAACATATAACACAACAATTAGAATTTTACCATCCTTTTTTTTCATGTAGAGGGTGGGTTCTCCCTCAAACTTTTCAAATCCATTTTCTAGTAGATAGGAATCTATCCTACTGTACCACGCTCTTGGTGCTTGCTTCAGCCCATAAAGAGCTTTCTTCAATCTGCACACTTTGTGCTCTTGGCCTTTCTTTTTATAGCCTAGAGGTTGTTCAATGTAAACCTCTTCCATTAATACTCCATTTAGGAACGCTGACTTCACATCCATTTGGTAAACTTTCCACTTGTTTTGTGCTGCTATGGACAACATTGCTCTCACGGTTTCCATTCTAGCATCCGGTGCAAAAGTTTCCTCATAGTCTCTCCCATACTGCTGCTTATATCCTTTGACAACAAGTCTTGCCTTGTGTCTTTCTATTTTGCCTTCAGCATTACTCTTGGTCTTGTAGACCCATTTAACTCCAATGACTTACTTTTCTTTTGGTAGTTCAACTAAATCCCATGTCTTGTTTCTTTCTATGGCATTGATCTCCTCATCCATATCTTCTATCCATTTCCTATCCTTAATTGCTTCTTCGAAATGAACAGGGGCATCAACATGACAATATAAAGCAAACAAAGAATTCATACCTTCATTTGTTGTCTCTTGTTCATAAATGTCACTTAAATTTTTGAACTTTTTACCTCTTTCATTTGGTGTACAAGTGCTTGAAGAAGCACTTGAATTTCCTTCTTGTGGTGTGCTTGGAGAAGCACTTTCATTTCTCCTCAAGGGTGTTTCTTGCTGCCCTTGTGTTGGTGCTGCTGTTTGGGGATGTATTTCAGCCATCTCCTAATCATCTTCATCACGTGACAAAGAGTTTTTAACATTCACTGTTTTCTCTATGCTTCCATCCCAAGCTTCCTCCTCAATAAACTGAACATCTCTACTCACAATAAACTTCTTGGTGGATGGGTTATACAACCTATAAGCTTTGGATTCCTCACTGTATCCAATGAAAATACATTTCTCCCCTTTGCTGTCCAACTTCTTCCTTAGTTGATCTGGAATGTGTGCATAAGCCACACATCCAAAAACTTTCATGTGGGTGACTTCTTGCTTTGTCCCACTCGATGCTTCTTCCGGCACTCTGTTCATGATTGCTTTTGTAGGACATCTATTCAAAATGTACATTGCACAGTGTACAGCTTCAGCCCAATAATCATTTGGCAAATGCTTTGCCTTTAACATACTACTCGCCATATCCATGATTGTCCTATTCTTCCTTTCGACAACTCCATTTTGCTGCGGAGTTTACCTAGTGGTAAATTGCTTATGAATTCCATTTTCTCTACAAAAACGTAGAAATTCTTTGGAGATATACTCACCTCTTCTGTCAATTCTTAAAGCTTTGATATGCAGCACACTTTGATTTTCTACAAGTGCTTTGAAATTGCAAAGTCTTTCAAACACTTCACTTTTGTTCTTCAGGAAATAAACCCAAGTTTTTCTAGTAAAATCATCAATAAGTGTTAGTATATAGTGGCTGCCTGCAAGTGGTGGAGTTTGCATTGGTCCACATAAATCTGAGTGGACAATCTCTAAGGGTGCTTTTTCCCTTATGCTTTTTCCTGATGGAAAACTTTCTCTGTGTTGTTTCCCCAAGATACAACCTTCACAAAGGTTGTCTGGTTTCTCTATCAATGGTAATCCTCTTACCATTCCTTTTCTACTCAACAAGTTAAGACCTCCAAAGTTGAGATGTCCAAATCTCAAGTGCCACAACCAATTTTCATCTTTTGGTTCGCTTTGGAAAGCCTATTGTGTCACTGCTGCTATTTCTTTTCCATTTTTCAAATTTGCTTTCATTCTGAGAGGGAACATCCTGTTCCTTGTCATCTTCACTTTAGCAATACATCGTTTGCTGGGTGTTTATCCATGATGGTACATACATCATTCACAAAGAAAACATTGTAACCCTTTTGAACAAGCTGTCCAATACTTAAGAGGTTACATTTCATTCTAGGAACATAATACACATCTGATATGGTTTTCTTTTCACCTTTCCTTGTTAAGACATTTACTTCTCCTTTTCCCATAACAAAAACTTTACTATCAGTCCCCAGTGTGAGTTGTGACTTCACACTCTGATCTAACTTGGAAAACAGGGCTATGTTTCCTGTCATATGGTTACTACAACTGGAGTCTAGAAACCATACATCTTCACTCTTTGCTTCAGCCATATTACAATCTAAAAACAAATTATCTCGGTTGATATTTTCTCTAGTGAAATTTGCACTAGTTCTATTATTCATATCATGCTGCTTCTTCCTACATTCATTTGCATAATGCCCATATTGTTTACAATAGTGACATTGGACATTGGATTTATCATACCTTTGTCCTTGAGGATGATGTTGTCCACTTTGTTGGCTGCTACCTTGGCCTTGGTTCTGATTTGGATTGCTACCTCTTCCTTGAGCATTTGCTGGACTGTTTCTTTCACCTCTGTTTTGGCTTTTGCCTCTTCCTCTCTTGTTTCCTCTGCCTTGACCTCTTCCTCTTCCAAAGAACATCTGGGTTTTAAAGGCATGCTCTAGAGATGAGTTTTCATTTCTACTCAATCTCTGCTCATGTGTCATCAGTGATGCATGTAGTTCATCAATTGAGAAGTTTGTGAGATACTTTGTCTCTTCTGTGGTGGTGACAATCACATCGAACCTTGAGGGTAGGATCCTCAATAGTTTCTCCACAATCCTCCTTTCTTCAAGAATTTCTCCATGAGACCTTATTTGTGTGACCAGACCAATCACATGTGTGAAGAATGAGTCAATATTATCTGACTCTTTCATGTAGAGATTCTCAAAATCTCTCCTCAGCAACTGTAATTTTGCTATCTTCACTTTCTCCATGCCTTGATAGGCTATCTTGAGAGTTTGCCATGCTTCTTTGGATGTCTTGGCCGCTGTTATCCTTGGAAACACACTCTCATGCACTGCTTGATGCAAAAAGTAGAGGGCTTTAGAATCCTTCTTCTTATAGCTCTTCAGCAGTTCTTTCTCTGCCTGAGTCAAATTATTAAACTCATCTTCATCTGCTGGTTCTTCAAAACCATCCTCAACAAATTCCCATAAGTCTTGGGAAGCAAACAAAGCTCTCATAGTTATTGCCCAATAGTCATAGTTTTTCCCATTAAATTGTGGGAGCTGAGTATTATAGATACCCATGCTAGTGCTGGCTCCATCGATTCTTGCACTCTTAACTATGCTACAAAATACTTGACTGTGTAAAAATAACTGACTGTCCTCAACAGTAACATAAAAAAAAACTTGAGAAATACCTTGGATTGTTTATTGACTGAGTCTTCACTCTACTGGAGAAGCTGCTGCAGCAAGAAATCCTTCCTTCAGCTTCTTTGACACCTTCAAAGAGCCTGGACAAGCGCTGATACCATGTTGTAAATTTCTGATAATTCCAGACAAAAATGAACAGAGAATAATGCTTTGTTTTATCCCAAGAAAACTAAAAATTGTTTCTGAAGAACAGAGTTTTACACACACAAAAGAAACTTTGTATTCATTAATAAAAACAACTGATGTTACAAACTTCTTCCTCTGTCAGAGGGATTACAACCAGAGATGCTTCAAATGCAGTTCCAAAAAACCTTCACTGTCTCTTCTTGAAAATTTACTCTGTCTCAGCTTGAAAACTTTACACTGCTGTGTGTAAATTTTTTTTTTCACTTCACACATACGCGCTGCTGCATATTACATTTCATTACAAAAAAAAACTCTGCTGTATATATTTACATTGCTGTGTAAAAATTATTCACATGTACGCTGCTGCGTGCTTCCCTTACATTACATATGCAAATGAACAACTCAAAGCATTACATTCAACCTGCTGTAAAAAAAAATTCTTCTTACATTCACTGCGGCGAGTTTTTCCCTTTTACATACTCAACAACAAAACAAAAATAGGACATATATGTTTTTTACTTGCCGTACTCCGGTGAAATAAAAATAATAAAATTAAAGACTTTACCTACATTCTACCAACTGGAGTAAATTTCATTAATTACTTTTACTAGAAAAATTGGCGGTCAATGAAACTTTTACTTCACGTCAAGTAATAAGAAGATCTACGGTGCAGGCCTGTACATTCAATCAGACAACTGTCAATCAATATCGCACAACCCTTTTTGCCGATATTTATGCTCAGGGGAAAAGTTGTTTTGGTAAAACACTCATGCCACGTGTCAGCTATTGATTGTGATTGCTGCCCTCGGAGGAATACCAATGTTCGCTAAAAAGCGGTGCGAGGAAAAAGACTGGCGGTTTTCTGGAACAAATAACGCGGCAGTGGAAATTACCATTTCAACAAATAGGACCCGCGTCACTGTGACACAGCTCTGGAGCAACATAACCCGACATTCCTCTCGCGACTGTCATTGATATATGGTCGTCTCCCTTCCCACAAAGTTTAGCCAGACCAAAATCTGAAACCTTTGGTGTGAACTTGGCGTCCAACAATATATTGTGAGGTTTGATGTCGAAGTGTACGATGAGCTTGTTGAAATCCTGGTGCAAATATGCAATTCCTCGAGCCGAACCCAGAGCTATTGAATACAATTGTTCCCACTTTAACACTCCCCCTTCTCCTTTTCCAAAAAATATAAAGTTATCCAGAGATTTATTAGGCATGTATTCATGAAGAAGCGCGCTTGTAAAGCTTTCAAAGCAAAAGCCCAAGAGACAAACCAAATTGACATGGTGGAGATGTCCAATGGTGGCCACTTCATTCATGAATTGGGCTTCGCTATGCCTATGCCTATCAAGAAGTTTCACAGCAACTAGAGTTCCATTGTGTAGCTTTCATTTATGAACCACACCACAACCCCCTTCACCCAACTTTTCTGCAAAGTTGTTTGTAATCTTCTTGAGTTGAGATTGTGAATATCTAGCTGGCATTTCATAAGCATATTCCCTTAGGAATTTCTCTAGCAATGAAATAGAGCCACTAGGAGGAAATTTAATTCTACTCAAAAAGGCCCCACAAGTATAGGAGAGCATTATCCAAAAGGGGATGCCTAAGAATAACCCTAGTCTTGGAACTAAGAAAACTGCAAGGATAAATAGATTGATATCAATGTTATTTTAATCCAATACTAACAGAATAATGGGAAGAATATACAAAATTTTCACTGAAATAAAAATATAGTACATATGTATGTTTCTGTCTCCACATGTTTTTACATTTTGTTCTTCTAATAAAATCATAGATATTCCTCTGAAATCGTAAATTTGCCTGGTGATGTTAGGGATTTATTTCCAGATTTATTACAAGAGCTTTTGGATTATCAAACATTCAAACCTGCTTATGAAGTTCATCATCCCTGCACATTCTCATCTTGATAATAAACCAAATAAGCGGTTCAAAATGTCGATAATCCAAAATCTCATGCAATGGATCCAGAAACAAATCCAAACAGAACTCAGATTGCAAAATCCTCGGATCTAAATTACCAGGTGATCTGAATATCCAAGGGCAATGTGAATATCCGGCCGTGGCACAAACTTTAAATGTTGTTAAATGAAGAGATTGATATGAGTATATAATCTTCATCAAACCTCAACATACAATTCCAAAGTGAGGTTCAATAGAAGATGGTGAAATAGGAAGAAGGGATAAACGTACTTATTAGGACAAGAAGTCCTCCCATGAAGCAAACTGCAACTGTGGTGGAACGAGGAGATTATGTCACTGTGATATTCGTCCAACCCGGAAAAAATTAATGGAAACTAGATACTAATTCATAGTAAGGTTCAATAGGAAACAATGAAAGAGGAAAAAACCATAATTTTACCTGCTGCCATGACCCTAAGAGTTGCCATGGTGTATCTGCAAATGCTGTGGAATGAAGGGATTGATATCGATGCCATCTTCGTCCAAACCAGAAGAACCCAGAAATGATGTGTGATGTGAAGAAATTATAAATCAAACAATTCAAAATTACAATTCTTATAAAGATTTTAATAACGAAATTTTAATAATAACAAACTGAACAAAGTCAGAATCATCCCTATAATTCTCAGGGGAAAAAGGAATGGTTATGGTTCATTCTTGGATGCGACTACGAAGATACCGAAAGTGATGTTATGTTATGCTCATTTCTTTTTTTTTAATATCACGAGACTGTTTGGGGTTAACAACTACCAACTAGTGAAATGGGTTCTTATCCGTGCCCTACGGGTTTTCATGTATTTCCATGTTATATGAAGAGGCAAGAGCTATATAAAAGTTATACCATGCTTTTATACATTAAATTAAATTGACGTTGATAATTATAGTTAGTAATTTTTCCGTGAATGTATTTTCAAGTTGGATTGGGCTTCATCTTTTTTCAGCATGAAGAAAGCTAGATTACTATTCATTCATTTTGAGAAATATAAAACAGTACATAATGAGACAGTTATGGTAACCATATAGATGTGCCGAATAAGGCTATCCAAAACATAACAGAGAAAAGACAAAATCAGAGCCCATGACTATACATCTGCATCAAAATGATCAGAATAAGATGGAAGCATTATATGGATCATTAGCAGAAAGCAAGATCAGAAAATATGAAGTACATAGTAGAATAGGAAAAAAAACAGAGCATGGTACTTGGTACATACCAGATTGGAGGAGAGAAGGGAGTGAGTTAGGTACCTGGCATAATGAATTCCTGTATATGGTGCAATTTTCCCCCACTGATATACTCATCTTCTAGAATTCGTTTTGTGTAGCAAGGCCCTTTTTCAATAGAGAATAAACGACTTTGTTTTTTGCTCTAACTATATGATTGATAGAATAGTCCTTTCTATTAATCCATATTGAGTCTATTATGCTCAACCATCCCAAAATATTGAGGTTTTTTATGGGATGTAAAGACCTTACATGGTCGATTGTAACCTTTGAATCACCAAATATTTGCAGATTCTGGATGTTAAGGAAGTCACAGAAAATGAGGAGACCTGCCAGTGCCATTACCTCTGCTTTGTTATTTGATCCTTTATCTCCGTGCCAATATATGTCGATATGCTAACCCTCCATAGGGATAATATGGACTCCACATGCACAACAACCATTTTGGACCACCCCATCAAAGTAGGCCTGAGGGACACCTGAGGGATCCGTGGAGTTTGCCATCTTTCCGCCAGATCTCTGGAGATTATTGGGGAAATGACGAGCATTGAATTGAGAGAATGGATTCATAGACAGAAACATAATTTTCCATTCTGGAGTGAAAGAGGGCCCTATTCCTCCATTTTCATATCGCCCATACAGTCAGTAGTGGAATAGGCCTCTAGTCTATTTTCATGTTACTCCACCATTCAAATGCTTCCATGATGGAGGGAAAAGAGATCCTGCTGAAATCGAAATGAACTGTAAAATTTTTCCATATCCTCTGAGATTGAGGACAAATTAGGAAGACATGAAAGTTTTTTTCTTCATTTGATTTGCACAAAGGACATAAGGCGGGCCCGATCGAGTTCATTTTTTGGAGATTATCCCATGTTGGGGTCTTATTGTGGAAAACAAGCCATGCAAAAATAATAATTTTGAGGGGGCAACCTGTTTTCCAGAAGGAAGTAGGGAAGATGCAATCCTGATGAATGGAGCTCGAATGATGGAGTAGAAGATAGATATCCTTTACATATACAGTCGATCTTCCCCCATACCCCTTCCAAATAAGTTTATCCTCTGCCTCTGTTCGGAAAATACCCCTGTTCCTCATAGACCAAGTGATCTGATTCCATTGTAGAGCCAGTTCTTCATTGAGATCCAGTTCCAACGCCGATTTCCATATAGGGATTGATCCCACCCATCTTACAATTTCCTTCTCCCAAAAAAAAGATCCCCCTTTGCTGTAAGGCCCTAAGCAACTGCCGAGAAAAACATATTTCCTCATCACCTCCCGCAATGGGATCTAATCCTATGATGATCGTTTTCCCCGACTGTAAACTCCATATCATATTTTGGAGAAAAAAATGATCGATTTTTCGAAAGCTTCTCAAAATTGATGATCCCTGAGAGGAACCAATAGTCCCTTGCCTATATCAGAATGATATGTCTCTGTTATCCATATACTTTGATTTGACGGCCTTGCTCCAAAGGCTATCTCTTAAGACTCCTTTCCATAAGGATTTGCAAAGGAGAGCTATGCGAAACAAATTTAGGTCCATGATTCCCCAACCCCCATATTTTTTGGATGAGTCAACTTTGAGAGTTTGGAAAGGTGGAAATTTCTTTTTTCTCTGTTCCCACCCCAGATACAATTAGCAGTCAATCTGTTTAGTTTGTTGATTATGGATACACGAATGAAGAATAGATGGGCCTAGTAAACCATTAATTGAACCAAAACAACTTGGGTTAAAATCACTCTCCCAGCGATAGAAAGACATTTGAATTTCCATCTAACAATTCTTCTGAAAAATCGATCATGAATCCACATCCAATCAGCAGAGGAGTAGCCGATAGGTTTTAGTTGATAGCCCAAGTATTTTAGACCCTCATTGAGAGGGATAGATTTTATATTGAAGAGCTGGTTAAGGTGAGAAATAAGTTCTCCATTTACATCCTCTAGATGGAAAGACGATTTGTCATCGTTTATACACAACCCTGCCTCAAGGCTCTGGCGGCAGGGAAAAATGAATTAGGGAAGCCATTAATAATAACTGCATAGTTTACATCTTCGAGACAGGCCATAATCCAGTTGGAACATTTGTCATTAAGGCCAATTTTAGAAAGGAGACACCAAAGAAAGCTCTAGCCAATGTAGTCATATGCTTTTTTGAGATTTATTTTCAATAATGTAGCTTTAACTTTTCTTGAATGCACGGTGTGGAGACATTCCTGGGTGAGTGCAACAACCTCTAAAATGTTCCTACCCTTAAGGAATCCATGCTGTTCAGGGGGAAAATGAGTTGATAAAATATTTCTCATGCTGTTAGCAATGATTTTGAAAATTATCTTATGGAGAGTGTTACATAGAGAGATGGGCCCGAAGTCCATGAAGGATAGGGAGAGCTTCTTCTTAGGAATTAAAGCAATGAAGGTGGATGAAATAAAGAAATTTATGGAGCCATTGATCCTGGCCTCCTCCACCATTCCCAGAAGATCAGACTTGAACAAATCATAAAAGTGAATGAAAAATCTATAGTCCACCCATCCGCACCAGAGATTTTTTCCTTTTGGAAAGATTTCATGGTTGACAACAGTTCCTCCTCAGTTACCTCTGCAAATAGAAGATCATTCTACTCCTCCTCAAACATGGTTGGATATGGCTCAATTCCCCATAATATGTCATCAAAATTACTGCCTCCGTTCTTGCTGTATGCTTTCTGAAAATAAAAGACTACATCCTTAGAGATCTCTTCCTAGGACATGAGCGAGATTCCCTCCCCATTTTTTATCTCCCAAATTGAATTTGCTTCTCGCATTTTATTTGCATATTGCTGGAAGAATTTATTATTTTTGTCATCTTTTTGTAGCCATGTGGCTCTGCTCTGCAAATGCCAAGAAGCCTCTTCAATTGCTAGAATTTTTATTTTTATTTATTTATTTATTTATTTTTATTTTTTTCCAGATCCCATATATGAGCTCTCATATCCAGGGACACATAGTTGGCATTTAAGTAGACAGATTTTTTTTCCAGTTTTCATTTATCTCTTTTAGAGCTTCCCTGTTGGAGATCGTCTTTTCACACTGCCATCTCTTAACGCATTTCCTGAGGTCCGACAAACGATCCAAGAAAGATTGGGAATTAGCCGAACGGTCCTCAGAGGAAGGAGATAGCCAAGAATCCCGGATTAGATTATTGAACTGATCATCCGCAAGCCACAATCGATTGAATTTGAATGGATAACCATGCCTGTGGCCAATGAGATTCCATTGGATGGAGATAGGTCTGTGGTCCGAGATGAAGCTCGAAATAATCTTTACAGAGGGGATCCCAAATCGATCGGTTAATCTGTCGTGAATGAGGAAGCGATCAAGTCTCTTAGCTAGATAAGAATCATTCAATTTCCCATTATCCTAAGTAGGACCCATTATGATATGATAAACATCAACAAAATTGTGCTGGAGAATAACATCTCTGATCATACCTCCCACCTGATCATTTTTTTCTGCCCCTTCCCCAAATTTCGTCATTACTCAGAGTGCAATTTAAGTCCCCCCCGATCAATAGCGAGTTAAGGTCCAAAAGATCAGAGGACAGAAAGCGATCCCAGAAGGGAAGGCATTCTTTATACAGGTCATAAACATTTAAGATGTGAATAAGCCCAGGAGATCCCCTAATGTAGGCAAGAACGAGAATGCCAGCAAAACATTTGAAAGCCATTGCCGAGATCCAAGCCGGATCCCACAAAACCGCCAGACCATCGGAAAGACCAGAAGAACTCGTCATCGCCATATGCCATGAGGGGAACATGCGTCTAAAGTATGATATAGATTCATGGCATTCGTGCATAGTCTCTTGAATGAGAAGAATCTTTGGATAAGAAGATCTAAAAATATCCTTGAGATTGGGCTTCATCCTTACATTATTGCTTCACATGCCAAATTTGGTAGGTGGAGAATCATTGGATAAACTAACTATTTTTAATTTTTATGATAGTAGATGTTCCTCTATTGCGATAAGTTGGGCAGAATTAGTTAATCACATGAGTTTATTTTTGTCCTCATATTTTGAACAAAAAATTAACAAGTGTCTTTTTCTTCCACCATCTGATTGCCTTCTCCACCTCCTCTGTCACGCCCCTAAAGTTTTTAAATTTAATTCTTAATTAAAAAAAAAGTGGCTCATTATTTGATAAAGGGGGCGAATTTTTTTTTTAAGGAATTTGGAGTGATCTTTTAAAAAAGGATCTGGGCTCAGTTTTAATTAAAGTTTTTCATTGGATCTGGCATTTGCAGTATTTTTTTAAGATCTGGGGTTGTTTTTAAAGTTGCTAGGGTTGAAGTGTTTTTGTTTTATTCAAGATAAATAATTAATTAGCAGAAGCACACCTCAATGAGAATAACAAGCTGGTTGGAAATTTAAGCTGCAGACCCCGCTTGAGGGACACAATGCATGGGAAATTGTGAATGATGATGAGGTGAAGTTGAATGTTCTTGTAGGAAGAACAATAACAATAATCCAAGACTGGGATAAGTGGGAGACTAAGGCGAGAATGCTCCTGAAATTGTTGATCAAAGATTGCATTATTCCCCATATCCGCGATTGCAAGACTGCACCAAAAATTTGGAAGATGCTCAAGGATTTCTATCAAGTCAAGAACACCAATCGATTGTTGTTCTTGAAGAGAAATATTCTCTCCATCAAGATGGAGGAGAATGAGACAGTTGTAGCATTTATTTCGTGGATCAGGGAGCTCAAGAACAGGCTGGGTGACATTGGTGAAGCTGTGTCTAATACATATTTTGTCACGATTACCATGAATCTTATGACTGGCGAATATCAAATGTTTATCACTGGCTTGAATGCAAGAGAAAAATCCCCCGTGTTTGAAGAATTAATAGGGATCCTCATGCAAGAGGAGGAAAGGTAGCTGACTCATAAACCTTAGAGTTTAGACCTGGCCTTAATGGTGAAGAAGAAGCCCTTCAGAGCAAAGCCAAATGCAGCATAGAAGAGCAGTGCAACCCCATAGAGAAATATTCCCCCACCTCAAGGTACGTCTTTAAATAGAAATGAATCTGTGCGAAATGTTTTTATTGTGGTAGAACTAGCCATATAGCCAGATATTGCATGAAGAAGAAGTCTGATGAAGGCCGAAAGAGACACAAACAACAAGTAGCTCATTTTGTTGATGAGGAATAAAGTCAAAACCTTTGACTGTTCATATCTAACTATGCGTTTTCGGCTAAGGATGGTGAAGCAAATACCTGGTTTGTGGACTTAGGTGCATCCATCCACATAATAGGGAACCAACAATGGTTTGAAGACTTCAAAGAGACCAGCAGTGGATCAAACATCTATATTGGTGATGATAGAGGGTACCAAATCAAAGCTTATGGTAATATTCCTATTGTTTTGCCTGATGGAAATATTAGACATATTCATAAGGTAATGTATGGACTTGAGATAAAAAAGAATCTGATCTTTGTCACTACGATAACTAGTCAGAATCTCAAGGTAGAAATTTATAAATCATATTGTGTTATTAAAGACCTATTGGATCGTATGAACCCTATTGCATCAGGTATTTGTGTGGGAGGATTGTACAAGCTAAATGTCAAAAGCACACCATATCAGACATTGACATCATTTGCCATGACTACAGTGGAATTATGGCATCAGAGGTTCGGCCATATTAACTTCAATGATCTGCTGCTATTATAAAAAAGAGGTATGGTCAAAGGTATTCTTGTTTTAAATCCTGTCCATATTGATTGTGATGCATGTGCACATGTAAATATGCACAGAGATGAATTTCTAGTGAATGTTGATAGAAGAAGGAGAGATATACTCGATATGGTACACACAGATTTATGCGGGCCTATCCAGACAAGGTCATCAGGTGGTGCATACTATTTTTTACTGTTTATTGATGATTGTACTAGATTTACTTGGGTGTATTTCCTTAGGAAGAAGAGCCAAACCTTTGAATACTTCAAGGAGTTTAGAAGTATGGTTGAAAAAAAGACAAGTAAATGCATCAGGATTCTCCACTCGGATCAAGGGGGAGAGTACAAGAAAGCTTGTGTCCTCAAATGCTTCAAATATCATGGGATACAACAGCAATTTACAGTACCCCACACTCCTCAGCAGAACGACGTTGCAGAGAGGAAGAAGAAAACCCTTGTGGAGTGTGCTCGCAGTATGTTAAAAGGTAAGAATCTCTCTAATGGGTTTTGGGTTGAAGCAATTAATACTGCAGTATATCTAAAGAATAGGATTCCAACAAGAAGTTTAAATTTCAAAACTCCTTTTGAAGCTTTATTTGGCTATAAGCCTGTAGTTAAGCATTTGAAAGTTTTGGCTCTAAAGTCTTTGCTCATGTCCCAAAGGAAGATAGAAAGAAACTGGATTCAAAGGCCATCAAATGTATTTTTGTTGGGTATTGTACAAAATTTAAGGCTTACAAACTATTTAATCCCTTTGCTCATAAAGTTTTTGCGAGCTGAGATGTAGTGTTTCATGAGCAGGTTAATAATGGAAGCAATGAGAGTGCTAATTAAGAATGGCATGTGCCCTTGTTGGTGGAAGAAGGAAGTGATGAATCAAGTGACAACAATGAGCAGTAGCAGAAGCAACAGGAAGGGAAAGAAAATGATGTAGTTGTCAAGGCAAGTCCACAAAAGGATGATCAGACAAGGTTTGAAGCTACCCCACCACTCAGGAGATCAGGTAGGAATTTTCAGTTGCCAACAAGATATAGGGAAAATACTTTTATAACTAGTATGATGAATGTTGTTGAACCCTCTAGTTATAAAGAAGCCAGTCAATATAGTGAATGGAGGTATTATTGAAGAGGAATACGAATTAATCCTCAAAAAAAAAACTTGGGATTAGTTAAACTACCTGAAGGAAAACAACCCATAAGATGCAAATGGTTGTATAACCCTAAATTTAAAGCATATGGGAGCATAGATAAATATAAAGCTAGGCTAGTTGCAAAGGGGTATTCGCAGCAAGAAGGCATAGATTATGATGAAACATTTTCCCCTGTAGCTTAACTAAACACAATCAGATTTCTTTAGCTACCAAACACCATTGGATGATTCATCGGTTAGATGTTAAATTTGGTTTTTTAAATGGGGACTTAAAAGAAGAAGTCTACTTAGTGCAATTTGAGGGGTTTGTCAATCAGGGTAAAGAACATTTAGTTTGTAGGTTGAAGAAAAGTGTTGTATGGACTAAAATAGGGGCCCAGGTCATGGTATGAAAAATTGATTCATTTTTCCTGCAGCATGGCTATAAAAGAAGAAAAATGACCCTGATATTTATACCGTGTTTGATAAAGAGGGAAGGATTATTTTGATTTCTTTATATGTAGATCATCTAATCATTACAGGGAGTGCTGATAATCTCATTACAGAAACCAAGGAGAAGATGTCACAAGTATTTCAGATGAAATACCTTGGAGAGCTACATTACTGTTTGGGTTTGGAAGTTTGGAGGGATTATGGACAAAATTTCCTATCACAGAGTAAGTATGTCAGGAGCTTACTAGAAAAGTTCAGAATGGATCAGTGCAAAGCTGCAACAGTATCGTTACAACAAAATATAAAACTTTATAATGATGATATATCTAAGGAGGCAAATGCGAATCTATATAGACAACTGGTTGGGAGTCTAATCTACTTGACTACAACTAGGCCAAATTTGGCTTATGCAGTTAGTGCATTGAGCCAATTTATGTCAAAGCCCCTTGAGAGCCATTGGGTTGCAACAAAAGGTGTTTTAAGGTATCTCCAGGGAACCTTAGATTTTGGTATTGTTTATACTGATTCATGTGATGTTAAATTGATAGGTTTTTCAAACTTCAATTAGGCTGGAAATTTAGATGAAAGACGATCCATAATAGGCTATGCTTTTAGCATTAGATCCGAGATCATTACATGGAGCAACAAAAAGTAGAACACAATATCCTTGTCTTTTGCGGAAGCTGAATATCAAGCTATGTGTGCAACAACATGTGAAGTAGTTTGGTTGAGGAGACTTCTCCTTGATGCTGGAGAAGGACAAAAGGTTGCAACAGTGATCAAATATGACAACCAAAGCTCCATCAAACTTGCAAATAATCTAGTATTTCATAAGAACACAAAGCATATCAATACACGGTTTCATTTTGTCAGGGAGAAAGTTCAGTTAAAAGAAATCCATATTGAGTATTGTAATAGTTGTGACAATGCTATTGATATTTTTACCAAACCTCTTGGTAGAATCAAGTTTTAATTGTTTAGGGAAGTGTTAGGTATATGTGTGAATCCATTTCTCCATTAAGGGGGAGTGTTGAGATTAATGATGAAATGTATTAATGGAGTGACGGTTCAATCGAACCTTAGATTAGGAGTTTGTTCCTGATTTCTAGGGTGTTGTTTCAAATTCCCTAATTGTGTGTGAATTATATGTTTCTCATGTAATGATTGTAATCGAAGAGCGTGTTCTGCAGAGGCAGTCTCCAAGTGGTGTTCTACACTTGTGAGCTCCTCAGGTTTAATTCAATAGATTTGATTCTTCTATTTTTAACAAAATATGTATGGGTGAAACATTTATTGTACAACTCTTAGTTGCAGTCCGCAACCTCTGCAAGTTCAGAAAATCCCTCATTTTGTATAATGGCCCATCCCGTCTCTTAAATATTGTCTTCGACATAAATTAATGAGTCAAAATTGTATGTTTGGTTAAATATGAATGTAAAAGTCATTTGCAAGGTTGAGCAAGAGAGAGGGTGAAAGTTTGAGAGGTAAAGAGAAAATCGTGGAGCAAATTTTGGTGGGTGTGTGAAAACAATAGTTATTTGTTTTACTGTGTGTTACTCCGCAACCCTGGTGAAGCGTAAATCACTGTAAGATATTTCATGTTTTAGTTGGAGCATCATGCGAATGTATTTTCTTATGTTTTGAAATAATCAAAAGAATGTTATGTTGAGATGTGGTCTTAAACTTTCACAAGTAGATTTACCGCAACCATTTTTCTTTTACTATGTTTTTCTGCCATGAGTTCTACGTTTTAATTAAGCCTCTGTATAGTTGTGATTTCCTTGCCACAACTGAAGACTTGCCTTGCCCCAACTGATTTCTGAACCAGACTCCTCTCCTTAAAAAATTCTAACATGGTATCGGAACAAGTTAAAATTTGTTAGTGTAAAAACAAGTGTTTTTACCAGCAATTGAAAAAAATTGTTTTGAGGGAAGAATCTTGAAATGTATTTATGAGTAGGTAGAAAGTTTTTTTTTTTTTACTTAGAAATGGCAACATAAGCACAAGCTTGACTAATCCTCAAATACCTATGTTTAATGGAAAAATTTATGATTATTGGGCTATTACAATGAAGGCTCTATTTTCTTCTCAAGACATTTGGGATTTGATGGAGAATGGTTTTCAAGAACCAATAGATGCAACAAATTACAATGCCTTGTCTCAAGCAGAAAGGGATTTATTGAGGGACAACAGGAAGAAGGATGCAAAAACCCTCTTCTATATTTTTCATGCAGTTAATGAAAGTATTTTCCCAAGGGTTTCAGCAGCAATGAAGTCCAAGCAAGCATG
The DNA here is from genome assembly GCA_000404065.3 of Pinus taeda. NCBI lineage: Eukaryota > Viridiplantae > Streptophyta > Pinopsida > Pinales > Pinaceae > Pinus > Pinus taeda. The sequence goes on from APFE030866168.1 coordinate 36,326, forward strand.
TGACACCCTCCAGACAGCCTACCAAGGCATGGAAAAAGTCAAGACAACAAACTGAAAATGTTGAGAAGAGACTTTGAAACACTTTGTATGAAAGAGTCTGAGAATCTGGACTCATTTTTTACAGATGTAATTGGGTTGGTTACTCAAATCAGGTCTCATGGTGTGACACTTGAGGAAAGGAGAATAGTTGAGAAAGTTTTGAGAAGTCTGTTAGCAATGTTTGATGCCATTGTTGCAGCCATAGAAGATACAAAGGATCTATCATAGTTCTTAGCGGATGATCTTCATGCATCACTGATTTCTCATGAACATAGACTTAATAGAGCAACATGCTCTTCATTGGAGCATGCCTTCAAAATACAATTTTCATTTGGTCATGGTAGAGGCAGAGGAAGGTCATATGCTAGAGGAATAGGAAGAAGCCCTCACAAAGGTGGAAGAAGTAGCCCTTCAAGCTCAAGTGGAAGGGGAAGCAATCAAAATCCAAGTCAAAGGCCAAGCCAAAATCAAGCATAAGGTCATAGGTATGATAAATCTCGAGTCCAATGTCATTACTATAGGAAGTATGGACATTATGCAAATGAATGTAGAAAGAATCAATATGACATTAGTAACAAACCAAGTGTAAAGTTCACAACAGAAAATCAGAACCATGATAGAATTTTTTTAACTTATAATGTAGCACAAGAAAAACAAAGTGATATATGGTATCTAGATTCAGGGTGTAGCAAGCACATGCCAGTGAACATAGAAATGTTTTCCAATCTAGATGAATGTGTGAAATTTGAAGTGACATTAGGGATTGATAGCAAATTCTCTGTCATGGGCAAAGGAAGAGTTAATATCCTAAAAAATAAGGGGGAGAAGACATACATCTCAGATGTTTACTTTGTCCTTGTTTTGAAGCATAACCTCATAAGCATTGGACAACTCATGCAAAAGGGCTACACAATATTTTTCAAAAATGATGAGTGTACAATTTTGGATAGGCCTCCAAGCAGACAGTTGATTGCAAAGGTTCAGATAACAAACAATATAATTTTTCCCCTAAATATAAGATCATATTTGAAGGAAGAAGGTGCACAAGCACAACTATCAATGAACTCACAATAGGATGGAAGAGAAGATGTAGTCTTCACACAAGTAAACTTTCAAGAAGAGGTCAAAGATGAAAATTGGTTATGGCTGGTGGGCCCCAGTATTGCAATGATGATGCTGCAACTCCTGGGACTCCCTTCTTTAATTTTATCAACCCAGTAGTTTGTAACAAACTTGGAAGCGACGGTGCTGTATGCTCAAGTACTAGCTCTTGCCGCAGCTGTCACTTGGTCAGCTGGCACAAGTCCGCTAGGAGCTTAAGCCAAATTCTATGAGCTCTTAGAAGAAGCTTTTTAACTGATGGATGAAAGCTAACTCAAAGGAGGCTAATCTACTTACAGAAAGAAACTGTAAAGCTGAAAGGAAATGCAAACCCTAGCAAACCCTAATTTTACCAGCTAACCCTATTGATGCACGAAAAAGGATGAAAGCTACTGAAAAAGATGCCATTGACTTTTAGGAAGGTAAAATGCATGTGTCTAAGCTACTTCTACAGTAACATCTGAAAAAAACCATATTTTTGTATTTTTGAGTAAGTTGGCAGAATTATTGTGCATGTGCTTTAACTGTTTTTGACTGTGCAGTGGTGGATTGGCGAAAGGAAATGCTTGCAGGAGGTTGGGAAGGTTAGAAGAGGTCCTAAAGGGTCCCTAGCACCCTTCCTGAGAGTTTCATAGTGATCGGATCTCAAGAAATCACTTTTGTGAGCTTCTACAGGAACTCTGCAGGGGTTCTACATGATGTTCTGGAATTTCTACAGGATGTTTTGTATTTTTCTATAGGATGTTCCGAAAAGAGGATTTTGGAGGGTTGATGGAGGAAAAATGGTGGGAAAGTGGAAATTGAGGTTGGATAATGATGTTAAGGGGTCTAGGACCTGGTGTATGAGGCTAAGGAGTGATTGGATTTGTTCGAGGATGGAGAAAGCGATGATGCACAAGAATGTAGAAATTAGGGCAAGGTGGGAAAAGTATGGCAAATTAAGGGTAGGAATCATGGACTAAGGGTTGGAGTAGATGGTATGTTGAAGGAAGGATAGGCAGGGATGTATTACAGGTGATCTGCACACTATTTCTCAAAACTGATCGAAGAAAGACTAGAAAAACAAGAGATCTAGCTATTTTGACCTACTTTGACCTACAAACCAAAAATATGATGAACATAAGTTTATTGGCAGAAAATCATGCAAGATAACTATGGAAATTGAGTAAGAAAAGATTCTAAACATGCTAGTACAACTGGTATCAACTTCTGCAAATGAGAATCTAACACCAATAATTGCATGATGAAGAAAAAACAATGTTTTTGGTGGCAGCAAGGACACCTTGGTCCCAGCTCATGGTCCCACTGAGGGAGAGGTGAGGTCAGAGGTGCTTGATAGCCCTTTTCTGAAGATCTTCCCTGTTATTAACCTATCAAATCAATCTGAACATGAAAAGCTATTTAAATCATCAAAAACAACCTAAATAACAAAACAAGATTTAAATCTAAATAAAAAATTTTATTCTACGAATGCAGCAAAAACGCATAAAAGTAAACAAAGGAGGTACTGGGCACTTGATATGGGTCCAAACCCAAGAGCTACAGCCTCCTAAGAGAGATTAGAGCTGGTGCAAAGTTGGATTCATCTTTATTGATCAAAAGAATAGTTACATTCCAAAAACTGTCCACAAGGAAAACTTGAAAATGTGCTGAAATATAGAGCTAACTTACTGCCTAAAAAAATGACTTAAATTGAACTACAAACTAGCTAACTTCTACCAACAAAATGAATAGCTGAAATGAGGCCCTAAGCCTTCTTATTTATACAAATTTAGGACCCCAACAACCCTCCTAAACTTTAGGAACTCGGCTGCTAAAACTTGTAGTTAACAGCAACTTTACTAGCCCTTGCTCGGCTGCCCTTGTGGTAATTGATTTGGTGGCCCTTGAACTCCGAGCTGATGGTGGAGAATTCAAGGTAAGGGCCCATAAATGAAGGGGACACCTTCCTAAAAATCCTCTCCACGAATTTGGCTGCCAAGTGCTCATTTAAACCTTTGATTTTGTCTCCAAATTGACAAAAAAGACTACACAACACACATTAGACTTGTTGGCATAATGACTAACCCAATTCACTCTATTAGCATAAATATAATAAAAAACATGCAATAAACTAATGAGAATGGTGGATTAAGTCGAATTAGGAGGCTGAATGAGCCCATATAATTATCCATTTTTGGGGCTCATCAATGGCATTTGAGATTTGATCATCTCAACCTTGGAGGTTTGAATTTGCTGCATAGAAAAGGCAGGTGAAGGGATTTCCACTCATAGAAAAACTAGATAGCCTATGTGAAGGATGTATCTTGGGCAAGCAACATAGAGAGACATTTCCAGCAGGAAAGTCAATAAGGGCAAAGGCACCTTTGGTGATTGTCAATTCAGATTTATGTGGACCAATGCAAACACCATCATTTGGTGGCGTAAAGAGAAGGACCAGTGGGTGAAGCAAGATCTAAATGTCCAATGGTGGGTGCATGCAAACACCATCATTTGGTGGTAGCCATTATTTATTGACCTTCATAGATGACTACACAAGGAAGACATGGGTTTATCTCCTAAAACATAAAAGAGAAGTGTTTGAGCGCTTTCGTCAATACAAAGCTCTTGTTGTGAAGCAAAGTGGACATTACACAAAGTCCTTAGGACTAACAGAGGTGGCGAATACATCTCAAATGATTTCCTACGTTTTTTTAGGGAGCATGGAATTCACAAGCAATTTAAAACAAGGTATACGCCTCAGAAACATGGTGTCACGGAAAGGAAGAATAGGACCATTATTGAAATGACAAGAAGTATATTGAAGGCAAAGAATTTTCCAAATGATTACTGGGATGAAGTTGTTGCTTGTGAAACATATATCATGAATAGATGTCCAACCAAAAGCATCCAAAACGTGGTTCCTGAAGAGGCATGGAGTGGAAGAAAGCATAGCGTCACTCAAATGAGAGTCTTTGGATGTGTGGAAAATGCACATGTCCTGGATGAGTTGAGGGAGAAGTTGGATAGCAAGGGGGAGAAATGCATATTTGTTGGATATAGTGATGAATCCAAGGCATAAAAACTCTACAACCCATCAACCAAGAAGGCCATAATAAAAAAAGATGTGAAATTCATAGAAGAGGAAGCATGGGATGGAATTTTAGAGAAGACAAGCAATGTGAAAGAATGTGTACCAGATGAGGACAAAGAGGAATTGATAGCAGCAAGCAATTCCTAAACAATGACTCCCTCTACTCCTATTCAAGTGAAACAAAGCAGGTAGCAAGTACACCATCAACAAATAATAGGATAGCGTCAAACAATCAAGCAAGTGCTTTTCTAAGCATGCCACAAAGCACAACACCAAGTGACATGTCAAGCCCATCTTTAACAAGCACAAGAAGACCAAAATTTAGAAATTTAAATGAAATTTATGAGCAAGATGAAGTTGATAGTAGCACTGGTCTAAATTCATTATTTGCATTATTTTTTCATGTAAATGACCCAATCCATTTTGAGGATGTAGTCAAAGAAGAAAAATGGGTTTCGACAATGGAGGAAGAAATAGAAGCAATAGAAAAGAATGACACATGGGAGTTAGTGAACCTTCCACAAGGAAAATAAGTCACTGGAGTGAAGTGGGTCTATAAGACCAAAAGCAATGTCAATGGTAAGATTGAAAGGCACAAAGCAAGACTAGTTATCAAAGGATACAAGCAGCAAAATGGAAGAGATTATGCAGAGACTTTTGTGCCAGTCGCGATGATGGAGACAATGCGTATAGTGGTGGTGATTACCACGCAACATAAATAGAAAGTGTATCAAATGGATGTAAAGTCAACGTTCTTGGATGGAGTGTTGAAAGAGGAAGTGTATGTTGCAAAACCACCTAGTTATGAGGTAGAAGGCCAAGAAGACAAAGTGTATTGGTTGAGGAAATCCCTTTATGGGTTGAATCAAGCACTGCATGCATGGTATAACAAAATAGATGCTTACTTGATGGACAATGGAGTGATGGTAAGATTCTTATCATTGTCTTATATGTAGATGATTTAATTTTTACAGGAAGTGATGATTTCATCATCGTTGATTTCAAAGAAGTCATGAAAAGTGAATTTGAAATGACTGAATTGGGGTTGTTAAGCTATTTTTTGGGTATAGAATTGAAGCAAACAGAAATGGCTTTTTCATTTCTCAAGCAAAGTATGTAGAAAACATTTTGGAGAGGTTTGATATGCAGAACAACAAGCCCGTGCCAACTCCAGCTGTCATGGGGTTGAAGTTGAGCAATGAATATTGTAGCAGTAATGTCAATACAACATTATACAGAAGTATGACAGGCAAATTGATGTATTTGACCACCACTAGGGCGGATATAATGTATGCAGTGAGTTTGGTGTCGAGATTCATGAAGACACCCAAGGAAACACATTGGAAAACAACGAAAAGGATTCTAAGGTATGTCAATGGGACAAAATAGTATGGAATTTTGTATGCCGCAATAGATGATTTCAGGTTGGTTGGTTACACTGATAGTGATTACGCAGGAAGTGTCGATGACAGAAAAAGCACATAAGGATATGTTTTTCATTTGGGTTCTGGAGCAATTTCATAGGCCTCCAAAAAGCAACTGATAGTTTCATTGTCAAAAACAGAAGATGAATATGTCTCCGCAACAGAAACAACGTGGCAAGTAGTTTGGATGAGAAGGATGTTGAGGGATCTTCACCATGACCAAGAGGGAACAACAACTATTTTCTGCAACAACACTTCCGTAATTGCATTGTCAAAGAATTATCTCTTTCACAAGAGGACCAATCACATTGATGTTAAATACCATTTTATTAGAGAGTTAATTAACAATGGTGAAATTGCGTTGCAACACCGCAGGTCATAGGAACAATTTGCTGATATTTTCACAAAGCCATTAGCATGTGATAATTTTGTTTATCTCATAGATTATTTCGTAGTGGTGGAAGTTGTGATTAAGGGGGAGTGTTGGAAATATTAATCCCAACCACTGCATTAAACACTCTAACAACAACCATAATTATTAGAAGTACTTTTGCAGGTTGCGATTTTGTTTTCAGGCAGAAGGACTAAAAATCTGAGTATTAATACAACGTTGATCATTTTGCAACACATAAAAGAGTTAAATCACTTAGTGAGGGTTGGTAAATATGTATGGGTGAAAAATTTACTACGCAACTCTTAGTTGCAACACACAACCTTTGCAAGTTCAGGAAATCCCTTATTTTGTATAATCGCCCATCCTGTCTCTTAAATATTTTCTTTGGCATAAATTAATGAGTCAAAGTTGTATGTTTTGTTAAATATGAATGTAAAAGTCATTTGCAAGATTGAGCAAGAGAGAGGGTGAAAGTCTGAGAGGTAAAGAGAAAACCGTGGAGTGAATTTTGGTGGGCACGTGAAAACAACAATAACTCTGCTTTACTGTGTGTTACTCTGCAACCCTGGTGAAGCATAAATTATAGTAAGATATTTCTTGTTTTACTTGGAGTAGTAGCCTCCAATTTATCATGTGAATGTATTTTCCTATGTTTCGAAATATAATCAAAAGTATGTTATGTTATGATGTGGTTCATAAACATTCACAAGAAGATTTACCGCAACCATTTTGCTTTAACTCAGTTTTTCTGCTGTGAGTTTTGCATTTTAATTAAGCCTCTGTGTAGTTGCAATTTCCTTGCCGCAACTGAAGACTTGCCTTTCTGCAACTAGTTTCTGAGCCAAATTCCTCTCCTCTTCCCCTGTAATTTTTTTTTTCTAACAAGAATGAGTTTCGTTGCAGATGAAGGTTTTCATGCAATGATGTTGACCATTTTTGCATATAAAGAACTTTATAGTGTGACTACGAATTTTTTTGAAAAGCTAGGGAGTGGAGGGTTTGAGTTTGTTTATAAGTGTACCATGGAATGAAATGATTTCTATATATGACCATAGAGGATATGGTGAGCTAGCCCTAAACCTATTTTGTCAAATGCAGCTAGCAAATATGAAGCCAAATTAGTTCATTCTTGTGAGTATTCTTAGAGGCTCTTATATTATAGTATTTTTCGATTTAGGAAAGCAAGTCCATACTCATGTGATCAAAGTTGAGCCTGAGGTAGACGTAATCACTGAGAGTGCTCTCGTAAACATAAATGCTAATTTTAGCTGTCTAAAATAGACATGCAATGTGTTTGATAAGATTCAGAAATGGGATTTAATTTCATGCAATGCCATGATTGTAGGGTATGCATGTAACCAACATCTTCATAAGGCAGTGAACCTATTTCGTTGGATGCAATACACAGTCATGAAACCAAGCCAATTTACATTAACAAGCATTCTCAATGTATGTGCCTTTCAAGGAGCTCTAGAGCTAGGGAAGGAAATTCATTCCTACGTAATAAAAATAGGATTTGGTTTTGATATTTGTGTGGGAAGTGGCCTTGTTGATGTCTACAGAAAATGTGAGGATATGGGTGGTGCACATTGTGTGTTTGATAAAATGCATAAACATGATGAGGTCTTTTGGACTACCATGATTTTGGGACATATGCAGTGCGAGTGTAATGAGGAAGCTTTAAAACTATACTACCAAATGCAACTATCTAGCACTAAGCCTGATAATTTTATCTTTGCAATCCTTGTTAAGGCCCGTGAGTCCCTTGCAATTCTGGAATCAAGGAAGAAAATACATGCTAATATAATTAGAGGTGGCTTCATATTAGATTTGTTTGTAGGGAGTGCCCTCATTGACATGTATGCTAAATGCGAGAGCATAGTGGATGCTTGCAAGATATTTGAGAAAATGTCTACGCGAAATCTAGTTTCATGGAATGCACTAATTACAGGATGTGCTTGACATGGGCATGCCAAGAAAGCCTTGACACTTTTTACATTGGATCATTAGAGTCGCAAATACTTTTGATGGTGGGAAATGGAGATATCCCACTTTGTGACATGTTGATGACCTCAATTTGGATATCCACAAGTATGATTTCCATATTGATAGAAAATGTCTTATTTCTTGGATTTTCTATACGCTTAATAATTATTTTACAAAAGAAGATGTTCAATCCTTGAAATACTAGAACAAACCTTAGTAACTTGTTGCAGGATATTTAAACATAATGTCAAACATAACCTTTTAAAATGGTCCATGATTATAATAAAATAAAATTAGATATGCTATTGAACGTGTGATACCAGGTTTAAGATAGATCACTGAAGAAAAAATTATCAATCTTTTATGTTTTAAAAGTAGATTTTGTTAAGATTATTCAACCCTACCTGAAACATCAGCATGTGGGTTTTCTTAGACCAATTACATACTAATAAAAAAATGTAACCTGAACATTGAGAATATGTCCAATACTCAATCATGTTTAACCAGTTTACGTACTCATATATATTTTGTGACTGAGAGAATATTTCTATGCCGGATATGAAAATAGATAGATTCAAGTATATCAGATTTTCTCGAGCCATCCAAATGATGTCCACCATTTAATTAACAAGGCAACAAGCAAGGATTAAAACGTAACAGAATTCTATTAATGACGCAATACACAAGGATTAAAATGTAATCAAATTGCATTAGTGAAGAGAATTGTGCTATGGATTTTGGCAAGGGAGTTTCTCCACATGCACCTCTCCAAGGTTTAAACCCATTAGCATTATGAGAATAAATTTTGGAGTTTGAGAAATAGGTGGTTACAATTTTATTTGGAGATGTGAAATTAATATTTATTTATTGCTGGTCACCATCATGTGCAAATATACATAGTAGGTATCAATTATAAGAATGCTTCGTGAGCAACACAAGGTGGTTATCTTGGATATCTATATATATATATATATATATATACATACAGGGATGGGATCCAAACTATGGTTGATTAGTTTGGTTTTTTGGGATGGGATTCAAATTACGATTAGTGTAAGTTTATTATGAGTAATTTTTTTCAATTTATCATGTAGAAATTTCTATTTTAATTTGTCATAAATTAAAGATTAAGTTAATGTTAAACATTTAAAAACTTGTATATTTTTCTCATATAAAATATTGAAATGTTTTAATTATAAGAATTGTTTCTCTCATTCATATATATAACTTGAACATTGAAATATTTTATTTATGGTTTTAATCTTTTTTTTTAATGCAACTTATCAACTCTATATTACAGTAATTATATGTTGCTTTGCAATATAGAAAATCATATTTTTTCTAGTTCTCTGGATTTAAACCATAAAAAGTCACAACATCAGAACACACACACTAAAAATACACTAAATATTAAAAATAAATAACCACTAAATTTAAAATTTAATATATCAATATTATTTGCTTGATTATGAAACCAAACTACAATTTTTTCCAATTTAACAATCCTATCAGTGTACCTTTGCACCATTTTGAGACAATTTCTAGTTTATTCTTTGGTAATTTGTCTCATCTCTAAAAACCTTTCCATTCCAAGATGGTTTGTCATATATAATCTTTCCATTCCAAGGTGGTTTGACATATATAATTTGTATTATATTATGGAAGTATTATTGAATATCAAAATACTCGACCATGCTCAAGTCCAAGGTGATTTATTATAAGAAATTTATAGGCTCAAGTTCAAGGTGATTTATTATAAAAAATTTATACATATAAGTTTTATTAGAAGTTCTAGAAGTGGTATTGAATTAATTAATATGAATCATGTGTAGTGTGTCGTGGTGCACTTTGATTATGACCCCCTCTCTGCACATGCACCACAAGAAGTTCAAGTCAAATGTCATTATATGTAAAATGCATGTTATCCCTTGCACATACGTAGCATGCCATTATATATAAAAATCAAGCTATACCTTGCACTTAATACTATAATTTGAATTTCGATAATTTTTTGGGTATTTTTTTTGCTTTTATCACTTAAAATAATATATATTTTATTTTTTTAAGGAGCGAGTAAGGGTTTAATATTAATAAATGTTTGATTAGGGACCAGAACTCTTAAATATATTTTTATTTATAAAATCTCTACTAACAATAGTTTGTTCATGAAGCTTTTTAGCTCTCAAGCAACAATTTCATCTTAGTCTAAATATATATCCATTATAAACTCTACAAAAAGTCTCAAGTATACAACAAAATTTGCACAAAAACATAGAAAAATTTATTTGTAAAAGGAACCACCCAAAGACATGAACCTCCAGACTCAAAAACAATTTTTACCCATGACATCAATCCCACTTATGCAATGGGTTCTTCTCCTTTCAACAAAGACATGGGAGCCATCACCTCCCGAAGTCACCTACACGTTTCTATCCCTAGAAAATCCTAAAGAAGACACAAAAACACTAAGTTAATGCACTTACTCTGCAAACTTCCATCAATTGTTCCATTTTTGCCTAATGTGTGAATAATTTTTCTTCTCGTAAGAGATGAAAAGCATTATGTGTTGCCTCCCGGTTAATGGTGGTGTAGAACGTCAACGCTCCCCGTGTGTTTCATGGCATGTGCTTAAATCTAGCGATGTGTTTGTTTACTAACACCTGCGGGTTTTGGTGTAACGACAATCGTGGCTCCAACAATCGGTATTAGAGCTAGGGTCAAATATCCACTATGAAAGCCACTTAGTGCCATCACCTTACTCTGGCAGCGTTCGTTAAAACGTTGGTTGTTACCCCTGGCACTGTTGAAGGATCTGTCCAGGAAATAGCTGAGGAATGTTGGAACTAAAAAACAATTGCTGCAAGAAAAACAAGGTCGTGGATCTATGTTGAAACGTGTTGCTGGAGTTGGAACGTGGAGATTTGTGGAGTTTGGAGTTGAAACGTGGTGTTCGTAAGTTTTTTTTACATCAAGCTTCCACATATACGTCAAGTTTTTTCTCAAATCAACATATGTATGTGTGAAATGTGAAAAGGTTAAAACATTAGATATGTTTTATATATTTATTATGAAACATATATAATTATATGTTGGAATTTTGAAAAGTATATTTTAAAAAGGAGCAGGAATTTTGAAAAGGGTATTTTAAAAGGAGGAAAGTCATTATTACTAAATTTTAAAGAGTAATAATTAAAGTTTTATTTTTAAGTGGAGTTTTTGTGTTTTGGCGGGAATTTGATTGAAAATAGAGACAATAGTTACAGATATGGAGAAGTTGAGCGGGGCTAATTTTGCTTTATGGAAATCACAAATGGAGGATATACTGATTTTAAAGAATTAGTGTTTGCCAATTGAGGGCACAATAAAGAAACCTTCATCGATGACAAATGAAGAGTGGAATAAGCTAGATAGAAAGACGATTGCAACAATCCGCCAATATTTAGCAAAGAATGTTTATTTCAATGTGTCTGGAGAAAAGACGACAAAAGGATTATGGAAGAAGCTCCATGATCTATATGAGAAGAATACGACATCAAACAAAGTGTTCTTGATGAAGAAGCTTTATATTCTCAAAATGAAGGAGGGTGCTTCAGTTGCTGAGCACTTGAATGCATTTAATATTATCACTAATCAGCTTGCCTATGTTAAAATCATTTTAGATGATCAAATTAGAGCCATATCGCTGATGTGTTCTATGCCAGACAGCTGGGAAAATTTAATTGTAGCTATGAGCACTTCAACAACTATAGGGACCTTGAAGTTTGATGATGTCAGCAATGGTTTAATGAATGAGGAACTGTGACGCAAGTCAATTGCAGAAAACCAGGGAGGAGAGGCTCTAGCTCTAGCTGATCGTGGTAGGAGAATGGATCGAGGCCAGCAAGGGTGACCAAGATCGAGAGGCTGATCAAAATCAAGGAGAGACAGAATCATCTGCTTTCATTGTGGCAAACCCAGGCACATGAAGAAAGAATGTCGATTCTGGAAGAAAGGACAAAAGGATCAGAGACCGTCCAGAACAAATCACAAGTCATCCAACATAAATGAAGGTGAGGCTACTACTGTAGCCACAGATGGTGATGTATTGTTTACTTTTTCAGTAGAGGATGCATGTGTATATACATCTAGCAATAGCTTTGATTGGATCCTTCACTCTGGGGCATCTCACCATGTAACCCCATGCAAAGATAGTTTTGTTTCATATAATCCTGGTGATTATGGTAGAGTGCATTTGGGGAATAATCATTTTTGCAGTATTATTGGAGTGGGAGATGTTCAGATCAAGTTGAAAGATGGACAAGATATATTGTTGAAATAGGTTAGGCATGTACCAGGAATGCGCATGAGTTTAATCTTTATGGGACGACTGGATGATGAAGGCTATTCAACAAGCTTTGGAAAAGGAGGCTGTAAAATTAGCAAAGGTGCCTTGGTCATGGCCAAAGGACCCAAGACATGAACATTATACACATTGAAGACATTGATAGGAATATCAGATTTGGCTACTATCACAAAGAAGGAAATTCAACAGATCTATGGCATAAGTGTTTGGGTCACATGAGCGAGAAGGGCTTAAAAATCCTTGTTGATAAAAATTTATTGCCTGGTTTGAAATCCTACAATCTTGACCTTTATGAGTATTGTATATATGGTAGACAAAGAAGGGTTTCATTCCTTAGAGGTGGCCATGACAGAAAGAAAAATGTGTTAGAATTGGTACACTTAGATGTGTTTGGGCCTGTTAACATCAAATCATTAGGAGGAGCATCATATTTTGTAACATTTATAGATGATGCATCCAGGAAGGTTTGGGCATATCCTATGAAAATTAAAAGTGAAGTGTTTGGAATATTTCAAAAATTTCATGTTGTTGTTAAAAGAGAGACTAGCAAATTGCTCAAGTGTTTAAGAATAAATAATTATGGAGAATATTACTCAAATGCATTTAAGGAATATTGTAATAGGTTTGGCATAAAGCATGAGAAGACTGTGCCTGGTACTCCTCAACAAAATGGTGTCGCAGAAAGGATGAATTGCACCATTATGGAAAAGGTGCGAAGTATGTTGTCCAATTCCAGTTTGGAGAAGAATTTTTGGGCTGAAGCAGTGAGGACTGCTTGCTACCTCATAAATAGATCTCCAACTATAAATTTGGATGGTGGTATCCCTAAAGAAGTTTTGACTATTAAGAATTTGAATTATTCTCACTTGAAAATCTTTGGATGTGAAGCATTTGTACATATTCTCAAAGAAAATAAAACTAAGCTAGATGATAAATCTATGAAATGCATTTTTTTGGGATATGCAGATGAAGATTTTGGTTATTGTCTATGGGATCCAGTCAAACATAAAATTATTAGAAGCAGGGACATTATATTTAATGAGTTATAAATGTTCAATAGGACTGTAGGTGATTTGGAGGTCAAGAACGTTATTGACAGGTTTGAAGAGCAGAAGGAAAACATACCACCAATACAAGAAAATGAACATCAAATTTAGGAGCATGAAGAACAACAAGTGGTATTGGAGCTAGAGGTCTTGAGTTCGAAACACACTGAGCTCACGTTGGGGGGGATATTGTTGGCTCCCCGTTAATGGTAGTGTAGAAGGTCAACGCTCCCCGTGTGTTTCATGGCATGTGCTTAAATCTAGCGATGTGTTTGTTTACTAACACCTGCGGGTTTTGGTGTAACGACAATCGTGACTCCGACATTATGATGCCTTTCGATCATGTCCTGAAGTTTCTGGATAGAAAATAAGAGAACCTAAGATGCATATAGAATTTTTTCAAGCACAATGTTGTCTTCAACATTTTCTTAAGGAGTTGAAGAGTCTTCCATTTCATACTAGTGACCCAACACGTAACAAGATAACCCATATACAATAAAACTAAAACTTCCAGCTTTTGAACCAAAATGAAAAAATACGCGTCTGAAGAGATGAGGAGTTCGATATATAGGCAAAAATTAAAACCATTCCATGAGCCACACTGCAACAATAAATTTAGATCCATCTCCCACGTCTCAACTAGACATAATTATCATCTGAGGAATGGCATCAAACATAAGAGTTATTTCTGTTATGTTGAACATGAATCTAATCTTTGCAGCCAAGACTATCCACCAAAAATCCCATAATGAGGAAAATAAATAGAAAAGACACCCTTTAAAATAGAAACGAGCGAAATGAAATGCTACTTTTTGATCCATTTAAAACCATGGGGAAGAATCGAACAGATCCATGGCTAGAAAAGAAAGGGTTACTAGATCCCGAGGCACATCCCCTTCAAAAAACTAACCACATAACACATTTTATGGAGGGACCCGACCATGTATAAAAACCAAAATTTTTTCCATGAGTGATCAAATCAATAATCAAATGATTTCTTTTTGATATACTCAATAAAACATTGTTATGCGGCAGAAGTGCACCCCCTCTAATCTGAGAGTGGTTTCATCCTTCAATCATCATTATGGGATTGGAGACATGTTAATTCTATTATCCATTTCCAGCCTGCCTTGCTCCAAAGTGGAGCCTTTTTTGGCTAAAATATCGGCTTCCGAATTCAAATGAATGTATATGAAAAAAATCCAATATTTCAAAATGAGAGGTGGAGATGAGAACTCTCTGATTCAAGGGAGGAGAGTCTCAAATAATTTCCTTCTTGGACTTTGTCATTTGGGGAATAACTAGCATTGAATCTCCAACTAGTAATATGATTCAAATTTTGTTTTCGATAGCAATTTCTAGGACTTTCTACAATGCAAGATATTCAGAAAAATTGTTGGTCGTTGAGCTAAGACTCCAAGAAAATTGTGATACTATTTTCTCATTGGGCCTAAATAAAACCCCTCCCAGTCGTACCTCCCCCCACCATAAAATAAATATAGAAAGTACATAGACATGCTTTATATATAGAAGTAAATATAAATATTAATAGTTGTATTATTAAATATTTTATTAATATAGATATTTTTTAAATATGGATCTAGCAAATGTCAAGAGGAACAAATATTTTGAGGTGCAAAAAATGTTTGCAACTTGATAAGTTTGGTATAAATCTATGGTTAAAATGGATTGGTGTGTGTGTGTCTATCTATCTATATATATATATATATATATAGTAAATAGTATTGCATAGATGGATTGAATGCGAAAATCCCTTTGGCCACTTGGATTGTGTAGGGTACACAATTTAAATTTGCAATTTCAACAAATCTTTGGTCAATTTCATAAGAAATTAACAAACAAAGTACCTGAAAAAGAGGCTAGAATGTAGAATAGTAAGATTACTTGGAATGTTTTAACCATAAGATTTTATTTTGTCATTGGTTATAAAAATAATACATACCTTTTTTAATTATATATATATATATATAAATATATATATATATATTATATAAAAACAAATAACAAATTTATATTATATATAATATATATATATAATATATAATATATATAATATATATATATATAAATATATATATATAATATATATATATATTATAATATAATATTACATTGAAAATATTATTTTATTAGGAAGTAATGAATTTTTTTATTTCAATACTTCTCTCTCTTCTCTCTCTCTCCTCTCTCTCTCCTATATATTATATATATATATATATATATATTAAATATAAATATATATATGAAATCAATCTTGAAATAAATTAATTAGCATAGATATTCAAATATTTGATTTAATTATTGTATTGAAATACCTTTTCGATGGTAAGATGGGAGTTTTTTTTTTTTAATGGTCTAATGCAAAAGTGAAGGGTTTGGTAAAATCCCAATCACCATGACTGGATAAGTGAAGATATAGGGTTATAAGGCCATAAAAGAAAAGATTGGGCATTAAAGGGAAGAAGAGAGTATATAAGGGTTAGGATGGGAACATGCAGGGACATGTTGAAGAGGTAGACATCCTGTCGATTTTATAGCAAAGAATAATGATTGGTAGAAGATGTGTTACTAACCTCAAGTCACAGGTCCCTATGGAAAATGGAGGATTCATTAGTCGCTCTGTTGTGAAGGAAGAATTAAGAAATGATTGGGAGTGAGTATTTTTATGAGGAGGGTCGCCTATGTGTAGGTAGGTCTCACAACGGATATGTGTGATGACTTTATTGCGTGCGATGAGTAGTGGTAAGCCGTAAGTTACAGGCTTGATGCACAAAGAAGAGGTCACAGGTTGCATGGGAAAATCTCAGTGGAGAGGTGATGTTAAGCGCAAATGAAATTTGTGACCTAGAGGAGGTTGCCAATCAAGGGTGCAAAGTTCTTTGTTCGTGCACGACAAGGAAAGGGAGGTTGAAAGTTGCAATATGACATTGTAGGGAGGAGCCACTAGAGGTATAAAATGCAACTTTGCAACTTGCATGGAGGAGCATAAGACATGTTAGAAATAAAAAAATTAGAGGGTAATAGAGTTGTGACTATAAACCACAATTGCGACTTTTAAATTAGGAGGAAAAATTAAGTCTTAGGATTTTAGGGTTTAGTTTTCTAGGTTCCCAAAAAACTCTAGATGGGTTGGTGAGGCATGAAAATCTTAGGAGATTATAGGCAAATAATGACAGGAAATATCAGTATGGGGTGGGGTCTCCAATTTTTTTGAAAGAGTCGATATTTTGGGGTTGTTGTAGCACCTACAATAATTGGTGATACACTGGTAGGACCTAAGAATCCCAATCTGACCTCTACTTAATATGAATTCTTACCTTTACAAGTATTTTTCTAGACTCATGATTCCCACTAAATTTACTGTACAATGCTTCATTAAATATGGTAGAACCTTCATACTCTAATTGGCTTGCTTAGAAACACTTTGCCACTTAAGAGTGACACCAATGAATTTAATAGGGGATTTAAATAATAATGCATGAGCTAAGAATGTTTAGGATTGAAGTGGGTCCTTAGTGTTGATCCGTTTCTAGCAGGTCTGTCTACTACCCCAGTGGAGTCACTTCAAGAAATCACAAATGTTTCTTTATTGCCAACATGTCTGTTCAATACCTCGGGGAAGTCATCTGCATAACCTCTCTATGTAGGAAGCCTTTCTCAATATTTTATCCTTTGATTGATTATTTATTTGTATGTGCACATTGTCATCATTTATTATGTATTCATTTTTCTAGTGAGGATGAGGGATATAGAATTATTTTATGGGAAAGAGAGGTTGTTTCTTGTTTTTTTTGGAGACTATTTATTTATTCGTCTGAAAAGAGTTGTCTCATGGTAGGTTTCTCCTTTTCCCTTCTTGAGCCACTAGGTCAAGTTATTGGAAACACAATATGGATATCAAAGCCAATTCAAGTGTTGAAGATCCCATAAAAAATAGAGAGCATTCCAAATGATCATGGTTCCCCAATAATCTAGTCCATATTTTCTTGTGGAGTTTACTTATAAGGTATTCAAGACCAAACAGGAAAACAAAGATCAATAGATAGCCAATAATTGAAGTACTACCCTAGTTTCCATAATATGCTAGGATTATTGATGATATTTTAGAACTCTTTATTCATATGTAAAACCTTTATTTATGGACAAGAGCCCTTTAAGGGGATGAAAATAATGTTGAGTGTGGAGCCTGATTATCTTATTTATTTAGATATATTTGTTTCAACTGGATGTACACCCCTCCACACAGGGGAGGGGGGACGCATGGGTGGGGTGGGGGGCCACCCCCCCTAGTTAGGGGGTCTGGGGGCCAGTGGGCCCCCGAAGCTAAAAATATATGTAAAATTGTCTTGTAAAATATTGTAATTTCATAGTCAATAGGGGTTGCTCATTAGGCAGATGATATGATGGTAGAAGTTATGTTTAATTTAAGGTTTTTTGCATTAGAAGGCAACCCCTCGCTATATATGAGAGAATTTTATTGCGACTGTATATATGTGTATTCTGAGCGAGAAAGAGAGAGGAGATTGTGTGAGAGAGAAGAGGAAATTATAACGGATCTATTGTAAGTTGTATCTCTTCATTTTGCTGGATAATATGAAAGGAAGGACTGCCTGTTTCTTAGTGGATGTAGCCTAAATTGGGTGAACCATGTATATAGGTGTCTCTCTTGTTTTATGTGTTTTCTATGTTTGTGTTTCTATGATATTTTATGTGTTCCATTGCTCTGTACTATATAAATTTCTAAAATCTGGTATTAGTGCCAAAGGTCTATTTGGTTGATAAACTCGCAAGCGAGAAGTGTTCTTAGTTCGAGTGGGAGCAATGACGGAAGATTGTAGGTTTAGGGTCGAAAAATTTAATGGCCAAAACAACTAGATGTGGAAAATGCAGATGGATTTTATATGTATCAGAAAGATATGTACCTACCATTGAGCAGAAAGACAAAGAAGTTGACGAGTATGTTAGACATATAATGTGATATTCTCGACAGGAAGGCACTTGGAACAATACGATTATGCCTAGCAGCGTCGGTAGCCTCTATTATTTCAAAGGAAATGACAACATAGGGTTTAATGTTGGCATTCACCAAACTATATGAAATACCCTCGGCCTCAAATAAGATATTTCTTATGAATTGCTTATTTAATATGAAGATGTTAGAAGGTGGATCTGTTGCTGATCATTTAAATGAATTTAATACGGTTACAAGTCAGTTAGGTTATATAGGGGTAAATTTTGATGAGAAATTTAGAATGGTTTAGTTATGGCCATTAGTAATTGTCTCTAGATTTAGTACTTTAAAGTTTGGTGATGTTATCGGTGCAATCCTTAGCGAGGAAATGCGACGAAAAAGATACGGTGAGACATCAGGTAATGCTTTGACTACAGAGACAAGGGGAAGAAAACTGGAAAGAGGAAAGGGCCCGGGATATCATAGTAATTCAAGGAAGGTAGATCCAAGTCTAGATCAGGGATAATGCGCTAAAAATGCAGGAAGAAAGGACACATGAAGAAATAAAGTAAGTCTCAGCACGAAAAAGAAGGACACGGGCAATAAGAAAACAATCATGAAATGAATGAAACATGTGGTGTGTTGAAAGATGCTTTGATTCTTTCATTAGAAAATATTATTGATGCCTGGGTGGTAGATTCATGGGCCTCATTACATTCCACCCCTAATAAGAAACATTTTCATGATTATGTTCAAGGAGATTTTGGACAGGTTCGTTTGGGTGGTGATAAAACTTGTAAAACAATTGGAATGGGTAAAGTTTTCATCAAACAATAAAATGGAAACCAATGGCTATTGAAATAGGTAAGAAATGTTCTAGATATGAAGAAAAAACTAAATTCAACATGGTTGTTGGGAGGTGAAGGTTTTGTAACTACTTTTACAGATAAAGCCTGGAAGGTCACTAAAGGAGCCCTAGTAATAACAAAAGGAGAAAAGGTTGGTACATTGTCTTTATGCAATGGTATTTCTAATTTTGTTAATTCGTTAACCTCCACAGGAGTAGATACAACATTGTGGCATCATAGGCTCAGGTACATGAGTGAGAAGGGGATGCAAATTCTTCACTCAATTTTTTTTTTTTTTTTTTTTTTTTTTTTTTTTTTTTAGGTTTGAAGCATGTTGATTTGGAATTCTGTGAGAATTGTGTTTATGGAAAAAAAAAGAGTGTCATATTTATCAGAGTTGGGAAAGAAAAGAACAAAAAATTAGAGCTTGTTCATACAAATGTACGGGGACCTGCTCAGGTATCATCTCTCGGTGGCTCTCACTATTATGTTACTTTTATTGATAATGCAACTAGAAAAACCTGGATTTACTGTATTCAAAATAAATATGATGTATTTGATACTTTTAAGAAATGGAAAGATTTGGTTGAGAATGAGACTAGAAAAGGGTTGAAGTGTGTCAGGTCAGACAATAGAAGTGAATGGATCCCTGTTGGGATTTGAAACGTCGACAGAAAATGGTTTTTACTGTGGGTTCTTCGGTTACTAAGTTAGAATAGAAGTGAATATTGTAACAAGGAGTTTGATAAGTACTGTTCAGAATATGGAATTCGCAGAGAGAAAACAGTTCCAGGAACACCACAAGAAAATGGTGTGCCAGAAAGGATGAACAGGACAATCATGAAGTTTTCAAGGTGCATGAGATTGCATGTAGAATTTCCTTTACAAATTGGGCAGATGCTATAGACACTGTTTTTTATCTAATAAAAAGAGAGCCTTCAAGTTCCTTGGATGATGGTATGCGAGAGGAGATACGAACATGTAAAAAGGTAAACTACTCATTTTTATCATTTCTTATCTCTTGTTGTTGATATGAAGACAATTTTAATTTCATCCTCGACATGTGTATCTAAAGACTAACTTCATTTTTTTTACCATGTTGATGCACTACATATTCTACAAAACCACCATTTTCTTATGCAAATTCTTCAACTAGATTTATTGTACTTCCTAGGACAATTATAGTGTCGATGTCTTATTTATGTTCTTCTACTTCAACGGGATCTTCCATAATGTCTCCAATTATTTTATGATATCAAAATCTTCAGCGTATCTTGAATATTTTTCATTTATTCAATTACTTGAAGCTACATGTTTAAATAGATTCAAAAGCGATATGCTAATATTAGCTCACATTCATGATTGGCACTTCCAAAATTAAAACTCTAACATGACGGAAACTTCCTAAATTTAAAATGTATGTAAACTACCTAAAAGTACAAATTAATGGAGTAATGGAGTGTAACGGGAGTAATTATCTCCAATACGATATTTTAGTGTTGTAAGACCAAAGTAAAAAGAAAGTCCTTGTGAACAACAAAATTTCCATATTCATACCATAGACTTGAAATTTTGAAATTTGATAAACAGAAATGAATTCAATTTGGTAATATGATATTGAATTATTCTCAAAATCTGTTTAATAGCCCTATCGCCCCTACATGTCAATTGATGAAGATTCTTCAGTCTTGGCCAACAAATGTATTTCAGGGGTAGCATGCATTTCAAGTGCAACAAGGATATATCGAAATATAAAGGAGGATTGACCACCTCGTCTTCATTACCTTCTAACATCTTAACAATCCTGGCCATACAAGGTCGATCTCTAGACTTGTATTGTATGCACCAAAGCCAAATTTTAGGGAGGTTCAATAGGAGATAGTGAAATTGGAAGAAATCATAAATTGGAACAAGGTGCAAACTGCAACTGTGGTGAAATGAAGAGATTAATATCATTGTGATAATCGTCCAACCCATAAGAGAATAATGGAAATGATATACAAATTCATAATGAGGTTCAATAGGAGCCATTGAAATAGAAAAAAAACCACAATTTTACTTGCTGTCGGGGGTCTGAGACTTGCCATGGTGAATCTGCCAGTGTCGTGGAATGAAGGGATTGATATCACCGGCTATCCAAGGGATTGATATATTTTGCTTTAACTCAGTTTTTCTACCGTGAGTTTTGCATTTTAATTAAGCCTCTGTGTAGTTGTGATTTCCTTGCCGCAACTGAAGACTTGCCTTTCCGCAACTAGTTTCTGAGCCAAATTCCTCTCCTCTTCCCCTGTAATTTTTTTTTTCCTAACAAGAATGAGTTTCATTGCAGATGAAGGTTTTCATGCAACGATGTTGACCATTTTTGCATATAAAGAACTTTATATTGAGACTACAAATTTTTTTGAGAAGCTAGGGAGTGGAGGGTTTGATTTTGTTTATAAGTGTACCATGGAATGAAATGATTTCTATATATGACCATAGAGGATATGGTGAGCTAGCCCTAAACCTATTTTGTTAAATGTAGCTAGCAAATATGAAGCCAAATCAGTTCATTCTTGTGAGTATTCTTAGAGGCTCTTATATTATAGTATTTTTCGATTTAGGAAAGCAAGTCCATACTCATGTGATCAAATTTGAGCCTAAGGTAGACGTAATCACTGAGAGTGCTCTGGTCAACATAAATGCTAATTTTAGTTGTCTAAAATAGACATGCAATGTGTTTGATAAGATTCCAAAATGGGATTTAGTTTCATGCAATGCCATGATTGTAGGGTATGCATGTAATCAACATCTTCATAAGGCAGTGAACCTATTTCGTTGGATGCAATACGCAGTCATGAAACCAAGCCAATTTACATTAACAAGCATTCTCAATGTATGTGCCTTTCAAGGAGCTCTAGAGCTAGGGAAGAAAATTCATTCCTATGTAATAAAAGTAGGATTTGGTTTTGATGTTTGTGTGGGAAGTGGCCTTGTTGATGTCTACAGAAAATGTGAGGATATGGGTGGTGCACATTGTGTGTTTGATAAAATGCATAAACATGATGAGGTCTTTTGGACTACCATGATTTTGGGACATATGCAGTGTGAGTGTAATGAGGAAGCTTTAAAACTATACTACCAAATGCAACTATCTAGCACTAAGTCTGACAATTTTATCTTTGCAAGCCTTGTTTAGGCCTGTGAGTCCCTTGCAATTCTGGAATCAAGGCAGAAAATACATGCTAATATAATTAGAGGTGGCTTCATATTAGATTTGTTTGTAGGGAGTGCCCTCATTGACATGTATGCTAAATGCGAGAGCATAGTGGATGCTTGCAAGATATTTGAGAAAATGTCTGCGTGAAATCTAGTTTCATGGAATGCAATAATTACAGGATGTGCTCGGCATGGGCATGCCAAGAAAGCCTTGACACTTTTTACATTGGATCATTAGAGTCGCAAATACTTTTGATGGTGGGAAATGGAGATATCCCACTTTGTGACATGTTGATGACCTCAATTTGGATATCCACAAGTATGGTTTCCATATTGATAGAAAATGTCTTCTTTCTTGGATTTTCTATACGGTTAATAATTATTTTACAAAAGAAGATGTTCAATCCTTGAAATACGAGAACAAACCTCAGTAACTTGTTGTAGGATATTTAAACATAATGTCAAACATAACCTTTTAAAATTGTCCATGATTATAATAAAATCAAATTAGATATGCTATTGAACGTGTGATACCAGGTTTAAGACAGATCACTGAAGAAAACATTATCAATCTTTTATGTTCTAAAAGTAGATTTTGTTAAGATTATTCAACCCTACCTGAAACATCAGCATGTGGGTTTTCTTAGACCAATTACATACTAATAAAAAATTTAACCTGAACATTGAGAATATGTCCAATACTCAATCATGTTTAACCAGTTTACGTACTCATATATATTTTGTGACTGAGAGAATATTTCTATGCCGGATATGAAAATAGATAGATTCAAGCATATCAGATTTTCTCGAGCCATCCAAATGATATCCACCATTTAATTAACAAGGCAACAAGCAAGGATTAAAACGTAACAGAATTATATTAATGACGCAATACACAAGGATTAAAATGTAACCAAATTGCATTAGTGAAGAATTGAAATATTGAAATGTTTTAATTATAAGAATTGTTTCTCTCATTCATATATATAACTTGAACATTGAAATATTTTATTTATGGTTTTAATCTTTTTTTTAATGCAACATATCAACTCTATATTAAAGTAATTATATGTTGCTTTGCAATATAGAACATCATATTTTTTCTAGTTCTCTGGATTTTAACCATAAAAAGTTACAACATCAAAACACACACACACACACTAGGAATACACTAAATATTAAAAATAAATAACCACTAAATTTAAAATTTAATATATCAATATTATTTGCTTGATTATGAAACCAAACTACAATTTTTTCCAATTTAACAATCCTATCAGTGTACCTTTGCACCATTTTGAGACAATTTCTAGTTTATTCTTTGGTAATTTGTCTCATCTCTAGAAACCTTTCCATTCCAAGATGGTTTGACATATATAATCTTTCCATTCCAAGGTGGTTTGACATATATAATTTGTATTATATTATGGAATTATTATTGAATATCAAAATACTCGACCGTGCTCAAGTCCAAGGTGATTTATTATAAAAAAGTTATAGGCTCAAGTTCAAGGTGATTTATTATAAAAAATTTATACATATAAGTTTTATTAGAAGTTCTAGAAGTAGTATTGAATTATTGAATATGAATCATGTGTAGTGTGTCGTGGTGCACTTTGATTATCACCCCCTCTCTGCACATGCACCACAAGAAGTTCAAGTCAAATGTCATTATATGTAAAATGCATGTTATCCCTTGCACATAAGTAACATGCCATTATATACAAAAATCAAGCTAGACCTTGCACTTAATACTATAATTTGAATTTCGATAATTTTTTGGGTATTTTTTTTGCTTTTATCACTTAAAATAATATATATTTTATTTTTCTAAGGAGCGAGTAAGGGTTTTATATTAATAAATGTTTGATTAGGGATCAGAACTCTTAAATATATTTTTATTTATAAAATCTCTACTAACAATAGTTTGTTCATGAAGCTTTTTAGCTCTCAAGCAACAATTTCATCTTAGTCTAAAGATATATCCATTATAAACTCTACAAAAAGTCTCAAGTATACAACAAAATTTGCATAAAAACATAGAAAAATTTATTTGTAAAAGGAACCACCCAAAGACATGAACCTCCAGACTCAACAACAATTTTTACCCGTGACATCAATCCCACTTATGCAATGGATTCTTCTCCTTTCAACAAAGACATGGGAGCCATCACCTCCCGAAGTCACTTGCACGTTTCTAGCCCTGGAAAATCCCAAAGAAGGCACAAAAACACTAAGTTAATGCACTCACTCTGCAAACTTCCATCAATTGTTCCATTTTTTCCTGATGTGTGAATAATTTTTCGTCTCGTAAGAGATGAAAAGCATTATGTGTTGGCTCCCGGTTAATGGTGGTGTAGAAGGTCAATGCTCCCCGTGTGTTTCATGGCATGTGCTTAAATCTAGCGATGTGTATGTTTACTAACACCTGCGGGTTTTGGTGTAATGGCAATCGTGGTTCCAACAACCGGTATCAGAGCTAGGGTCAAATATCCACTGTGCAAGCCGCTTAGTGCCATCACCTTACTCTGGCAGCGTTCGTTAAAACATTGGTTGTTACCCCTGGCACTGTTGAAGGATCTGTCCAGGAAATAGCTGAGGAATGTTGGAACTAAAAGATAGTTGCTGCAAGAAAAACAAGGTCATGGATCTATGTTGAAACGTGTTGCTGGAGTTGAAACGTGGAGATTTGTGGAGTTTGGAGTTGAAACGCGGTGTTCGTAAGTTTTCTTACATAAAGCTTCCACGTATATGTCAAGTTTTTTCTCAAATCAACATATGTATGTGTGAAATGTGAAAAGGTTAAAACATTAGATATGTTTTATATATTTATTATGAAACATATATAATTATATGTTGGAATTTTGAAAAATATATTTTAAAAAGGAGCAGGAATTTTGAAAAGGGTATTTTAAAAGGAGGAAGGTCATTATTACTAAATTTTAAAGAGTGATAATTAAAGTTTTATTTTTAAGTGGAGTTTTTGTGTTTTGGGGCGTGAATTTGATTGAAAATGGAGACAACAGTTACAGATATGGAGAAGTTGAGCGGGGCTAATTTTTCCCTATGGAAATCACATATGGAGGATATACTGATTTTAAAGGATCAGTATTTTTCGATTGAGGGCACAACAAAGAAACCCTCATTGATGACAAATGAAGAGTGGAATAAGCTAGATAGAAAGGTGATTGCAACAATCTGGCAATATTTAGCAAAGAATGTTTATTTCAATGTGTCTGGAGAAAAGATGACAGAAGGATTATGGAAGAAGCTCCATGATCTATATGAGAAGAACACATCATCAAACAAAGTGTTCTTGATGAAGAAGCTTTATAATCTCAAAAATGAAGGAGGGTGCTTCAGTTGCTGAGCACTTGAATGCATTTAATATTATTACTAATAAGCTTGCTTATGTTAAAATCATTTTAGATGATGAAATTAGAGCCATATTGTTGGTGTGTTCTATGCCAAACAGCAGGGAAAATTTAATTGTAGCTATGAGCACTTTAACAACTACAGGGACCTTGAAGTTTGATGATGTCAGTAGTAGTTTAATGAATGAGGAACTGTGACACAAGTCAATTGCGGAAAACCAGGGAGGAGAGGCTCTAGCTCTAGCTGATCGTGGTGGGAGAATGGATCGAGGCCAGCAAGGGCGATCAAGATCGAGAGGCCGATCAAAATCAAGGAGAGGCAGAATCATCTGCTTTCATTGTGGCAAACTCGGGCACATGAAGAAATAATGTCGATTCTGGAAGAAAGGACAAAAGGATCAGAGACCGTCCAGTACAAATCACAAGTCATCTGGCATAAATGAAGGTGAGGCTACTACTGTAGCCACAGATGGCGATGTATTGTTTACTGTTTAAGTAGAGGATGCATGTGTATATACATCTAGCAATAGCTTTGATTGGATCCTTCACTCTGGGGCATCTCACCATGTAACCCCATGTAAAGATAATTTTGTTTCATATAACCCTGGTGATTATGGTAGAGTGCATTTGGGGAATAATCATTTTTGCTGTATTATTGGAGTGGGAGATGTCCAGATCAAGTATAAATATGGACAAGATATATTGTTGAAATAGGTCAGGCATGTACCAAGAATGCGCATGAGTTTAATATTTATGGGACGACTGGATGATGAAGGCTATTCAACAAGCTTTGGAAAAGGAGGCTGGGAAATTGGCAAAGGTGCATTGGTCATGGCCAGAGGACCCAAGACAGGAACATTATACACATTGAAGACATTGATAGGAATATCAGATTTGGCTACTGTCACAAAAGAAGGAAATTCAGCAGATCTATGGCATAAGCATTTGGGTCACATGAGTGAGAAGGGCTTAAAAATCCTTGTTGATAAAAATTTATTGCCAGGTTTGAAATCCTACAATCTTGATCTTTATGAGTATTGTATATATGGTAGAAAAAGAAGGGTTTCATTCCTTAGAGGTGGCCATGACAGAAAGAAAAATGTGTTAGAATTGGTACACTTAGATGTGTTTGGGCCTATTAACCTCAAATCATTAACAGGAGCATCATATTTTGTAACATTTATAGATGATGCATCCAGGAAGGTTTGGGCATATCCTATGAAAAATAAAAGTGAAGTGTTTGGAATATTTCAAAAATTCCAGATTGCTTTTGAAAGAGAGACTAACAAATTGCTGAAGTGTTTAAGAATAGATAATGGTGGAGAATATTGCTCAAATGCATTTAAGGAATATTATAATAGGTTTGGCATAAAGCATGGGAAGGATGTGCCTGGTACTCCTCAACAGAATGGTGTCACAGAAAGGATGAATTTCACCATTATGGAAAAGCTGCGAAGTATGTTGTCCAATTCCGGTTTGGAGAAGAAGTTTTGGGCTGAAGCAGTCAAGATCACTTGCTACCTCATAAATAGATCTCCAACTACAGCTTTGGATGGTGGTATCCCTAAAGAAGTTTGGACTATTAAGAATTTGAAGTATTCTCACTTGAAAATCTTTGGATGTGAAGCATTTGTACATATTCCCAAAGAAAATAAAACTAAGCTAGATGATAAATCTATGAAATGCATTTTTTTGGGATATGCATATGAAGATTTTGGTTATCGTCTATGGGATCCAGTCAAACATAAAATTATTAGAAGCAGGGACATTATATTTAATGAGTTAGAAATGTTCAATAGGACTGTAGGTGAGTTGGAGGTCAAGAAGGTTATTGACAGGTTTGAAGAGCAGCAGGAAAACATACCACCAATACAAGAAAATGAATAGCAAATTTAGGAGCATGAAGAACAACAAGTGGTATTGGAGCTAGAGGTCTCGAGTTCAAAACACATTGGGCTCACGTTGGGGGGGAGATTGTTGGCTCCCCGTTAATGGCAGTGTAGAAGGTCAATGCTCCCCGTGTGTTTCGTGGCATGTGCTTAAATCTAGCGATGTGTTTGTTTACTAACACCTGTGGGTTTTGGTGTAACGGCAATCGTGAGTCCAACATTATGATGCCTTTCGATCATGTCCTAAAGTTTCTGGATAGAAAATAGGAGAACCTAAGATGCATATAGAAAATTTTCAAGCACAATGTTGTCTTCAACATTTTCTTAAGGAGTCGAAGAGTCTTCCATTGCATACTAGTGACCCAACACGTAACAAGATAACCCATATACAATAAAACTAAAACTTCCAGCTTTTGAACCAAAATGAAAAAATATGCGTCTGAAGAGATGAGGAGTTTGATATATAAGCAAAATTAAAACCATTCCATGAGCCACATTGCAACAATAAATTTAGATCCATCTCCCAAGTCTCAACTAGACATAATTATCATTTGAGGAATGGCATCAAACATAAGAGTTATTTCTGTTATGTTGAACAGGAATCTGATCTTTGTAGCCAAGACTATCCACCAAAAATCCCACAAAGAGGAAAATAAATAGAAAAGAAACCCTTCAGATGAAACGAGCGAAATGAAATGCTACTTTTTGATCCATTTAAAACCATGGGGAAGAATCGAACAGATCCATGGCTAGAAAAGAAAGGGTTACCGGATCTCAAGGCACATCCCCTTCAGAAAACTAACCACATAACACATTTTTATGGAGGGACCCGACCATGTATAAAAACCAAATTTTTTTCCATGAGTGATCAAATCAATAATCAAATGATTGCTTTTTGATATACTCAATAAAACATTGTTATGCGGCAGAAGTGCACCCCCTCTAATTTGAGAGTGGTTTCATCCTTCAATCATCATTATGGGATTGGAGAAATGTTAATTCTATTATCCATTTCCAACCTGCCTTGCTCCAAAGTGGAGCCTTTTTTGGCTAAAATATCGGCTTCCGAATTCAAATGAATGTATATATGAAAAAATCCAATATTTCAAAATGAGAGGTGGAGATGAGAACTCTCTGATTCAAGGGAGGAGAGTCTCAAATAATTTCCTTCTTGGACTTTGTCATTTGGGGAATAACTAGCATTGAATCTCCAACTAGTAATATGATTCAAATTTTGTTTTCGATAGCAATTTCTAGGACTTTCTACAATGCAAGATATTCAAAAAAATTGTTGGTTGTTGAGCTGAGACTCCAAGAAAATTGTGATACTATTTTTCATTGGGCCTAAATAAAACCCCTCCCAGTCGTACCTCCCCCCACCATAAAATAAATATAGAAAGTACATAGACATGCTTTATATATAGAAGTAAATATAAATATTAATAGTTGTATTATTAAATAATTTTATAAATGTAGATCTTTTTAAATATGGATCTAGCAAATGTTAAGAGGATCAAATATTTTGAAGTGCAAAAAATGTTTGCAACTGATAAGCTTGGTATAAATCTATGTGTTAAATGGATTGGTGTGTGTGTGTCTATATATATATATATATATAGCAAATTGTATTGCATAGATGGATTGAACTCGAAAATCCCTTTGGCCACTTGGATTGTGTAGACTACACAATTTAAATTTGCAATTTCAACAAATCTTTGTTAAATTTCATAAGAAATTAACAAAAAAAGTACTTGAAAAAGAGGCTAGAATGTAGATTAGTAAGACTACTTGAAATGTTTTAACTTAAGATTTTATTATTGTATATACATATATATATATATATGATATATATATATATATATAATATATATATATAATAGATAAGATATATATATATAAAGTATTTTGGCCGGATTATAAGAAAGTCTTGGGAGTGTGTAATGGCCTTTTCTTCAAAAGCACAATCGCAGTCATGAGGAACGACTTTATTATCTTAGTGCCCAAGGATCCAACTTTTATTCACCATGGTCATTATTTCCAAGGAGGCATCATTAAGTAAAATAGTTGCTTTACATCTTCTTTCTCATCTTATTCTTACATGCAATTCTTTAATAGAAATTACAACCAAGCACAATATAAAGTACAATTGCATGAAAACATGGTTGTCACTCTAGGGTTTTCAATAAAATAAATCTCAAAGAGGGAGAATTCTAGGGTTTCAGATTCAAACTTTATTTTTGAAACATGAATTCTAGGCATTTGAGTCTGAAATTAACACACAAAATATATCTCATCACACAAAATAAGTTTATTTTTATAAGAAACTTTTGTTTGACATTAATTAACTTTTTGTTTGAGTAAAAATTCATATAATATGAAGACTTTATCATGATTTTTATCATTAATTATTTTGATTTGTTTTTGTTCGATTATATATATATATATATACTTTTAAAGTCACAACCACCAAATTGGTTTATGAGACCCTTTTGTTTCTGGACAGAGGTACCACCTCTGCGCAACGATTTGATTGCAAAGTCTATAAAGGCATACAATCTACCCCTTGGTTTTCTATACTTATGACCTATTAGGAGGACACCACATGCTCTTAACCATTAGGGCCATTCCAAGTTGTATATATATATATATATATATATATAATATATAATATATATATATATAAATATATATATATAGATATATATAGATATATATAGATATATATAATAATATTATAATATTATAAATATATATATATATAAATTGTATTTTATTTACTAGTATAATTAATTTGATTTTGTTTTGTTTCGATAAAATGAGATTGTAATTTCTAAATTAATATTAAAAAAAATAAAAAATAAATACTAATAAATTTTATTTTTATTTTTAGTTAATACAGAATAACTAAACATTAACTTCATTAATTCAATCAGAACCTCAAGTACTTGATTTTTGATTAATTTTTTTTATTAACTTGACCAGGATAACTACCTCAGGCACTCCAACAGATTAAACCCAAGATGCCCCATTGGATAACTGGTAGCCAAAAAAACACTGACGAGACCACTGGTTGTTTCAAAGCTTGTCAGAGTTTGAGGGTTCATATCCGTGCCCTACAGGCTTTATTGTATTTCCATGTTTTATAAAGAGCTATATAAAAGTTAAACTATGCCTTTATACATTAAATTAAATTGACATGATAATTATTGTGAATACTTTCTTACTAGTAATTTTTCGTGAATATTTTTTTACATTGATTAGGCTTCATCCTTATGTTATTGCTTCACATGCCAAATGTGGATAAAATATCTGTGGCAGGTGGAGAGTCATTGGATAAACTAGATGTGGTAGGTGGAGAGTTGTTGGATACATAACTGTTTCTAATTTTTACGCTAATAGGTGTTTTCTCTGTGGGGTTTGGGGTGAGTAGACATTGTTCACCCCAACCAATTGTAGAGATTCATTTTCGTCATTCTATCTAATGAAAATTCGACGCATTTTCGCTTCGTCACTGTTTTCCAACTACTTCACGTCTCCATCACTGTTTGCCAACTACGACACAGGGATTGTCAACACAACCATCCTGCCCAGCTTGCTAACTACGTCATGGGGATTGACGTCATGGTCATTCCACCTGGCTTGTTGCAATGCCCTCGTGGCTATCTTCAACATTTATGCTTTCGTCATCATCAAGATTTATGCTTTTGTATCGATCCAAGAAATATTTAAGGAGTTTTGTACCTTTCAAATGTAGTTCAAACCTCTTGGCATCTTCTAGACATTTGTTAATGGTTCACATGTGTGTTGATCTCTTTGCATTGATCCCTTTGTACTTTGCTCCTATAATTTCCATGTGAAAAATCTAATCCTTTGTAGATATTGCTGATATCAATGACAATATACCACCGAAGACATTTTTTTTCCCTTTTGCGATCTGATGGGAGCCTCCTATGAGATTTCATGCATAGTAAATTCCATTTTTTTTTCTTTTTTCTTTTTTTCTGTTGAAATGTTGAATACAATAAATGAGAATCTTGTTATCAAAATATTTGCCACCAAAACATCCCCTCAAATAGTCTTCACTTCAAATTTGCCTCTCTCAACATTAACAATGGATACATCAAAGGTGCCTCCGCCTAGGTCGAAAATCAAAGTCCTCTTCGATCAAAGGAAGAAACCTCTATACCAAATCCGTAAGCTATAGCTATCGCTAGGGGTTAATTAAGACTGACAATGGTAGCAATGTCTTTAGTAGAATCTCTCTGAGAATCACAAAAATTGTCCACTACAGTGATGACAACATTGTCCACCTCAGAGTTGTCCAAGCAAGGAGCAATCTGAAAAATTATGAAGAGAGAATCGGTAGTCTCGAAAATCAGTTGCAAGATCTAATTGGAAAAAATTCAAGCCGGAGGATTCCCAATACCATTTTCATTAGCCTCAAATAATTATAAATGACAATTTGTCATCAATTATTTATTACATGTTTTATATTGACCCGTAGAGGCAAAAAACATAATAATAAAAATCCAATAGTAGTAAGCAATAAGTCTTTCCTTCAAAAGTGATTAGGATGAGGGGAGAAAAATGGCACTTAGGGCTTTGGTACTTTGACGATGGAAGCCTGCCATGTGGCCTGGTTTTGGGAACTAATCGCGCACCCACTCCTTTCTGTTTATGGACTTAATCCTCTCGCACTCTGGCTGACCTCCACCCTATACGCCCATCTGACCCATTTATGGTGAACTACACTATTTACCTGTCTAACTCGACATCTGTCAACATGGGGGTTTTCCAGGGCGGTTATTGTTTTTTGTTGGTTAGCATGGATGGGGATATCATTGATTACTATGATGAGCCCTAAGATTTGGACCCCAAATGGTCATTATTCCCTCCACATTTGTCGGTCTCCTCCACGAGCACTTCACTAGAGATTCCAACAACCCTAGCCGGTGCTCTTGGGATTTACTCGGTGCCGGAATACCCGGTATTTTCGCTCCCGACACAACATCCTCACCTATTGTTCAATCTTTCATCTTCTTTGCTGCCGTTTACGAAAATACCTAAGGTAGTTTCCTTTCCCATGATCCTGAATTACCCTCGCTCTCTCTGGCTTCTCTGCAGTTTATATTCTCTTGCCTTAACCCTCCTGCGGACCTGCTCCCTTCGAATTTCCCTTCATATTTCTTCCCGGGGACACCTCACACCCTCTATCCTCAGGCATCGTCCTATTTTCCATCCCATCCCCTTAATCCCTTTGCTTCCAATCCCTCCCCGTTGATTCCTGACCCACCCACCTCTGACTGCTTTGTGGAATCCTCCCCTCTTCACCCGGGTTTGACTGGGGCTCCCCATTTATATGCCGATATGGTTCCTCCCTCCACACCTAAAAGCAGACCCCCACGTAGCCGACTCGATCGACCGTCCAAGAGATTCAAGGGGATGAAGGCTAGTATGAAGAAGATCTCACTCACCTTTGGTGACAACACACATATGGGGGACGTGATTAATACTTCTGATCGTATGGTGTGTCGAGTCAAAGGTAGGGCTTACTCGACTGCATGACTCAGGTAATGGGTCTTGGAGATTCGGGGGCAAGTCCTCACTGAATTTCAATCGATAGTTACCCTTTCTCCGAATGGTTTGCACTTCAGTTCCAACAGTCTGAATTCATCCCATGGGTTCTATCCAAGAATTGGCACATTGAGATGGCATCAATACTGCTCAAACAATGGAGGCCGCTTTTTGATACCAAGAGAGAACACCTTGGGGCTGGGCCTATTTGGATTCGATTTCCAGGATTATCCCTGCACTTTTGGGAATGCCCTTGGAAGGTACATGGATTATGATAAATCATATATGATATCTGGGAATATGTCTATGGCTCAAATTCTAGTTCATCTTGACACTAGGGAAGGTCTAGAGGAAAATATGCAGCTACATTGGCGCGACACATGCAGGGTACAAATACTGGATTATGAGGGGGTGCCTTATCGTTGCTGGAGGTGTCATAAGATTGGACACCTATACAAATATTGTCAACTCCTTGCATCCAGCTCTGTATCGGTGGCTTGACCTAATCATGTTGATGGTAATCCTATTGCTAACCAGCATGGTAAGGAACCTATTTGACACAAGACGAATCCGGAGCTCGACTTGTAGGCGGTTCGAGGCGCTCACATGGAACATGTTCATTCCCCATCCCCACGTATCACTTGATCTCATGCGGCTGCGATCACGACTGCCTCTATTGTGGGTAAATTCTCCTTACCTCCATCTCTCTATATTTATTTATCTACTGCTTGTATTCCTTGTTCATCAAATTGTAATACTACACCTGTTATTTGTACCCCTTCTTTTCTCTGCACTTTTGCTCCTTTTTCTCCCACTTTTTCCCCCACTACCTACCATTATTTGATTCCTAGATCCTCTCTCCCCTGTGGAGCCATCCTCTGAATCAACTAGGGGACACAATTATAACCTTCGGTCACTAACCCGCATTACCCCTGGGGACAGTAGTGGTATTAGTATCACCCCCTCAACCCTACCCTTGAGAACTTCTCAGGATAGACATTCATTCATGTCAAAAGCCATTTTTCAGGCTAGACTGGATGTGGCCCAAGGCTAGAAAAAACCCATAGACAAGGTCCTTAGAGAATTGACCTCTCTCCCCCCTGGTCTTCCATTAAGTGGATCTCCTTCAATTGTCGTGGGCTCTCTAGTCCCACAAAGAAATTATCTTTCCGATGGATGTTTGAATCAGAATTGGTCGACATTAGTTTTCTATAGGAGAGTATTACGCCTAGCACACTAATTATTCCCATTCTTGAGGCTATTTCCCCTGGCTATAATTTTCTTGCATTGGACGCTCATGGGTGGTTTGGTTTTGGGTCACAATCCCATGTCCATAATATTACTGAAGTCCTAGGGTGGGGAAGGGATCATTGGAGCTGATATATACTCTACAAAAGTAGGTAGGGAGACGAGGATTATAATGTATATGGGCACTGTATCAACATGGCTCCTTTTTGGCATCAACTACTAAATTATGTATGGGGGTTTACACAGTGCATTATATTAGATATCATTTTGGGATTCAACTGCGTTAAGTAAGTCATTCACGTATGACCATTTCCATGAGAGGTAGTCGTAACTGACTAATTTCTCATGATTTTTGAATAGTTCACTTAGCACTCATTGCATCGGTGATGCTCACAGGGGTGAAGAAGTGGGATTGAAACTAGTGAAATGTGGAGAACGAATCACATAGCATCAATCATCACTCCGGGGCTTGCACTCGGTAACCAGGACTTCCCAGGAGGTCACCCATCCCAGATCTCCTCTGGCTCAAGCGCGCTTAGCTGTGGAGTTTTTCCCCACAATCAAGCCCACTTGGCTTGCTACCCAATTACACTGTTTACCTGTCTAACGCAGTTGAATCCCAAAATGATATCTAATACTAAATTATGACTATATTCAAGCTGGGAACATCATCGTAGTGGGGGGACCTAAACTTCTCCCTTAGACATGCAGAATATTGGGGTATGAATGCTCAATTTGACACACTATTGGATGAGATTCATTTTCTATTGGATGATCATCATTTGATAGATATTCCCATGACTCGACTCCAACCCACCTGGCGAAATAGGAGGATAGGAAAGCTACACTTTCCAAGAGATTGGATCGTTTTATAGTTAACGAGTCCTTATTGGATCAATTACCCTTATATCATTAATGGGTGCGATTTGGTGGATTGTCGGATCACATTGAAATCTATCTTGAAATTGCAGGTGGAGATCGTAAACCCAAGGCACCCTTTAAATTCAATCCTACCTGGCTCAAAGATGATAGTTATATCCAGATGGTCACTAAGCATTGGAAGACCTGCACCCCCCAACTAGGTCAATTGACCTTTGTTTTTGCATATAAAATGCTAACCCTAAAATAAAAAACTATTGATTGGGAGAAGGATGAGAGGACCAAGGATGAGCAGATCCCGCGGGACATGAAACTGGAGCTTGAACACTTGGCTAACAAGGAAATTTGAGGGTTTGTTTCCCTTGATGCAAAAGAAAGAATTTTCAAACTAGATTTGGACTAAAATATGATCTTCAAAGACCGAGAGGAAACATGGCGACTCCATAGTAGGTGTATTTGGGTATTGGAGAGTGATGAAAATACTAAGTTCTATCATCATGTAGCAAATGGGCGACAGATTATCAATACTATTTGGCATCTAGCGGATGTAGATAGCACTCAATCTAAGACTTTCACTCAATTGGCCACCCTTGGTACTACCCATTTTGGTATATTATTCAGAGCTCCTTCGAAGGTTAACCTTACTGAGATCATCAGGGTTGCAAGACATTTCCCCAAATTTGTGAATCAAGATACAAGAGAAGGATTACTCGCATCGATTACCATGGGGGAATTAGAGGCCACTATTAAGTGGTTCAAGAAGGACAAGAGCCCTGGACACGATGTCTGGTCAATTGAATTTTATATTGCATTTTTTGACATACTTGGGCATGAGCTCCTTATGATCATTGAAGAGTGCCACACAAGTGGGCGTATGTATGACGTATTTAACTCTACGTTTATAGCTCTTATCCCCAAGATTGATGATCCACAAAGTTTCAATGATTACAGGCCTATATCTCTCTGTAATTGTATATACAATATTATTGCCAAGATTATAGCGAATTGCCTCAAGTCCATATTATCTGAACACATATCTTCGGAGCAATTTGCATTCCTTGATCTCTATCACATTCATGAAGTAGTGGGAACTGCTCAAGAGTCCCTTCACTCCATTAAATCCAAGAAACTCAAAGGGATGATTCTTAATATTGATTTGGCTAAAGCCTTTGACCGAACCAGCTGGCTCTATATTTGAATGTTGTTGACACATCTTGGCTTTCCTCTATCATTTATTCAATGGATTGTGTTGCATATCCAATGCTTCATATAGTGTGTTGATCAATGGATAAACATCCTCTTTCTTCCATGTGGAAAGGTTCCTTTGACAAGGATGCCCCCTCTCACCTTTCCTCTTTCTATTAATCATGGAAGGTTTGAGTAGACTCATTACTGTGGATTGACGACAGGGTAGACATGCTGGAATCAAGATTATCAACATTAGGGGACTTTTGAGGTCTAAAATGGACCTCATAAGAAAAATGTACAAAAAAATAAGCTTTATAAGAACCAATATGATTCAAGATGATGATCTCAACCATGGGGGATGATTCACCATTTTTGGAGTAAAAAAGTAAAAATAATAAAAAATAACAAAATAATAAAGCTACTTTTCAACTCATATTTTTAACTTATCTCCCTAAGTTTTTACTCAAATTTTGAGAGGGAGTACTCGTTAGATGCAAAATCTAATTCCTCATCCAAGGAGTACCCATGTTACATACTGTTGATGGACCTTGCTACATGCAAAATGAGAAATACAAGAAAATACGTTATTGTAATCACGATTTTCATGTATTTCTTAATTTTTGTGTAGTAGGGTCCATCAAAAGTATGCAACATGGGTACTACTTGGATGATGAATCAAACTTTTCATCCAACAAGTGTTTCTGCTCAAAATGTGAGTAAACCCATAGGGAGATAAGTTGAAAATACGAGTTGAAAAACTAGTTTTTTCTTTGTTCCCTCTAAAATTTGATGATGTAATCTAATCTTACTTTATTATTTCCACTATTATTTTATAATTTCCTCAGGAGGCCCATTTTAGACCTCAAAATTCCCCTAATGCAACTACACCCTCACCCACGAACTATTTGTGGATGATATTCTCATATTTCTGAATGGAACACTAGGGGAATCCATTGTATTTGCAGTTGCCTTTCGATTATTCTGCTTCGCTACTAGTATGAAGTGAAACAATCATAAATCCACTCTATTAGCCATTGGTTGCACTCCTTATGATATTTGTATGTCACTGTAGTATTTCCCTTTCACCACTTTTACAGTTTGATGAGGGCCTTAAATATCTGGGCTTCTAGTTAAAACCTACTAATTACCAGATTGTAGACTGGGTTTGCCTGGTGGCCAAAATTGAAAGAAGACTAAATATATGGCATCATAGATGACTGTCCAGGGCAGGGAGACTAATAGTCTTTAAATTGATCCTGGAATCCACCCCGGTATACTGGATGTCAATGGCTTGGATTCCGAAGGGAATCATAAGTAGGATTCAACAATTGTGTTGTAGATTCCTCTGGAGAGGCAACCAAGAAGGGCACATATTTTGTTGTTCTAGCTGGGAAAAGATTGTAGTTCCTAAAAAATGGGGGGATGGGGTCTAAAAAGACTAGAAACATTTTCATGTGCTTTGGCAGCAAAGATGGAATGGAACGTACTCTCTTTGAGAAATATTTGGGTTGATGTTATTTATCAGAAATACATCTCTCCCCTCCATTTACTTGACTAGATCATGCTCCCCACATGGGACAGGACTAATATATCAATATTCTGGTGAGCGGTTCTCAATACAATGACATTTGTTAGAGATGGACTGACTTGGAAGATTGGCAATGGCAGATTAGTCCATATAGGAATGGACCCATGAATTGGATGTGGGAATGCTCATCTACTACCCCAAGAGCTGATACATCACCTCTAAGAAGCGGGCTACACCAATTTGGCACATATCATAGACCATGAGCATACTAATATATTCAGGCAGGCATGAAAAGCTTTTGACACACTCGACATCCCCCCCACTCGACAAGATAATTGGAAAATATATATTAATGCATTGATGGAATAATATGTTAGGGTAGCTTATGGGGATGATGAACTAAATTGGTCCTTCTCACCAAATGGGAAATACTCCCCCAAACATGGACACCTACAAATCTTTGTAGATCACAAACCTTTTGCTATGGACTAGTGGTGGACTGTACTATGGAAGTTGAAGGCAACACCCCAAGCTAAACTCTTTATGTGGTGCATCCTCCAGAATAAGGTCCCTACAGTGGAAAATCTATAAAAAAGTACCTTTCATGGACCATCTTGGTGCATACTATGTGTTTAGTCAATTTAGTGTCCTAAATTGCTTGCATAAATTATCAACCGAGGTTTGTAAACTGATGAAGTGCGGTGCACTATATGTGCTTAGTTAACCTTTTTCTTACTTCGTCGTTTTGTGTTTTATGTTGTTTTTGGGGGGTTTTTGTTCTTTGATGCCTAAGAACGTACAACCTAAAACTATAAGAAAATTTAACTGAATCTAATGAATTTTAAAGGAAAGGAAATGTTCCTAAATTAATCTAATTTCCTAAAAATGGACCAAGAACTGTTGGAAAAGTTAGAACCCAATGGAAACAAAGCATCTATCTCATTTTACCACTAGTCCTAATCTATGGATCTAATTCTTAAAACGAAGAATGAAACTTAGCAATTGCATTCATTGAACATTCAACCATTCAATTTTAGGAATATGATTAAATCAATCTCCTTGAAATGATTATTGGAATATCAGTGATGCAACTAAGTGAGGATCTGAAAGCAAAAAGTTAAAAGCATGTAAAACTAATTGTAAACAACTAATGTATTTTTGACTTTCTCCAACATTCAAATGTGAAGCATTACTCTCTTGAAGTGCTGTGCAAGAAATCAATTATACCTTAGTTCCTAGGAAAATAATAATGTACTGAGTAAATTCAATCATTGTATGAATTAGACATTTAACCATTTACTTTAGGATCATCATCATCTTGAAATGGATTTTGAAAACATCCATTAACACAATTACTTGAAAATTCTGTTCTAATAAAATGAATGACAAAATAGTAAGCAAACTAAGCAACTGTGTATTCTTATTACTTCAATCTTAATTAAGTTTGGAAACCGAGTCTTTTTTCTCCATGAAATATCTTAGAAGAACAAGTTTGCACAATTGTGATTTATCATTATGCTATTGATTAAAAACTGAAATGAAGTATCATCCTAACTTAGAAAACTGATTTCCTGAAAACAGAGTGATGGAACTTGAACTAAAAACAACAAATGAAAAACTTCCTTCAGTGCAGGGGCCCTCTGCAACTGATGTGGCTGGAATCCTAGCTAGTTAAGGATGCACTTTAAACAATCATTGGCAACACGAAGTTTGTATTATGAAAAACGAAGTTTGAATACATAGTATCAGAAAAAGCATGAAATGAACACAATTCCTTCTAACTTATAACTACTTCTCGGTTGCATGCAACTGATATTTATAGGAAAATAACATAACAGTTTATGAGATAAACTTGCTACAGGTGGGTAATTCGAATTAAATTTAACATGATTGTTTTATGAGAAAAACTTGCTACAGGTGGCTAATTCGAATTAAATTTGCAACAGAACTGTTAGACTCTTGATTAGCTACAAAAGAGAAAATTAAGAGTCCTACTACTTCTGGATAACGTACTTTGATGCCATATTTGACCATGACTTTAGGCTTTCTTTTCCATCGATCTGGACAGAGTGAATATGAAAGAATCCATGTGGAGATGATTCAAGAAATGCCCATGTGGCCCAATTCTTCATTTGACACCTAGAACCTGCCAAATCATGAGAGTAGCTACGGAATCCACAATTAGTTGTAGAATAGGTTGCGTTCTATAGCTAATTTGCAAAATTCTATTCAAATAGCAAGAACATGAAAATATAATATGGTGATCATTTTAATGCTTTATGTAAGACAAAACCTAGCATTTATGATTGATTGGGTCTGTAAACTTATGAGAAAGTGAGGGAAAAATGTGAGAAAAATGTCAAGGAGAGGGTAACTCTGAGGTTCAACATACCCCCACTGCAAAATCATTGCATGTACTCATGCAATTTTGCCAAGAATGTGAGTTCTTCCTCCCTAACGCATTTTCTCAAACACCTTTGCTAGTACATCCAATTTCCTTCTTTTTCTATTCTTTGAAGTGATTTTCATTCTGGGCTTTCTCATAAGAAGCTTGTACTTAAGGTTAATGACTACTTTGTTCAAAATCTTATTCTTTCTTTTCAATTTCTTGTTTTTCCTAGATGTAGAATGGTATTATCGTGAATTGCCTTGTCCAATTTATTTTGTTCCTTCAAGGTATCATTCTCCTATTTTATATGTCTGTTCAATATCTCTAATTCATAAATTTCCTATTTGATAGCATCAATTAGAGGTTCTTGTGGATTGACAGAAGGTTCTGGGTTCTTGGGGCACTTCTCTTCTCTAGTGATTCTATATCGTCAT
This sequence comes from Pinus taeda, assembly GCA_000404065.3. Lineage (NCBI taxonomy): Eukaryota > Viridiplantae > Streptophyta > Pinopsida > Pinales > Pinaceae > Pinus > Pinus taeda. Next base: position 77,252 of record APFE030866168.1, read on the forward strand.
ATATTTGTTCCTGCACTGGGTCTATGCCTGAAGATCTTCTACTTGGGCTACCTTCAAAATGATGAACAAGATAATTTTGAGCACTGTGTGCAGAAGAGATGTTAACAAGAGATGTTTTTGAGGTTTTCTCGTCTAAATTTATAAACTTTGTCCCTTTTGATGATGTTTTCTTTACCAAACCTCAGAGTCTAGAGCCACTTCTAAGTTGTGGAGGACTTACATTCTCCTCATTTGTGACCTTTTTCTCCTTTCTAATTTTCCCTCTTGCCTTGATTTGCTTCCTAATTTCTTTCAGTTCTTCAGAGATTAACTTTTCAACATCTTTCTGCAATGAAGACTCAGGTCTGTTTTCAATAGTTATACCAGTCTTCTTTCTTCTAATTTTTCTGACATTATCTTCTTTAGGTGATTCTAGTGCTTCTTGGAAATGGTTTCTAATAAGGAAATCCGACCAGGTATCTCCTATGTTTTTTAAATGAAAATCAAACAATATTTTTATCAGTGCATGATGATACATGGTTGTATCTATGAACTGTATTCTCTTTTGCACATTTGAGGCCATCCTTCTTAAACTATTTAGCAGGAAGAAAGCAAAATTGTTTTCTTCATTTACTAAGAAATTCATCAGTAAACGGATATGGTAGATGTAAATGCAACCAAACGTCCCCTCACAAGTGATAAATTTCTATAAAACCAAGAGCATGTTTCTCCACATACTTTTATGAGCTGAAATGGGAATACCTTTCCTAAAAACAGAGACATCCATACCTGGGTTTTTGAGTATTACTTTCCATCATTCATTGTGGAACTCCTTGTTCTTGAATTATCTTTCACCATGCCTTGGAAGTTCTATAGCCTCAGTCATGAATGACTCAGTCACTGCAAACTTGATATCTCCAATTTCTACCTTTGTGCCATCAAAAGATCGAGCAAACGATTTTGTAATCTCCTTATGAAAACCATCAAATTTCTCGATGAATTTAAGCCATCCAACTTTCTGCAACATTTCTTTGAGCTGTGGGTATCCTTCCATGTACTTTGCTCCTATCAGTTTTGATCTGACAATAAGCCCCATGCCTTCTATTGTAAAGAGTTCTTAACCTTCAGAATTACCCTTCCCAGTTTTACAAAATGAATTGGCTGTGAATATGGTGAAAGGAACTGCGGGTTTGTATGAAATAAGTAGATGGTAGGGGTTTTGGAGAAGCGTGGACAAGTATGTCACGCCGTAGTCATGATTGTTAATAACAATGAGGGAGTTAATTATGGACCATTATGTGACAAAATATGGAGGGTGTGGTGGATATGTAGTATGATGGAGATTCCAATCAAATCAAATGATGATTCGTCAAGGAAACATATGAATATCCATATTATATATGCTTTATGTTTTAACCTTGCTACTAAAATAATTTTTTACACTTTACCTTTTAGAACTTAACCTTTTCGTTTGTTGTTTTCTTTGGTGTTGATCCTTAGGTACCTTTTTAGGATATTGATCTTCAGAACAAGATTCTTCAATTTCATGCAATCATCATTTGTTTGTAAGTTGTACAATTATGCTAGAGTTGCTGAATGAGATATGGCCACAAAATCAAATTAGCTGCAGAATGGAATCACCTGCGAAACATGATAAGAAATGAAGTGGAAATGGAATATGATAGTGAAATGGAATGAAAGTGGAGTGAGAAGGAATGAAACTGTAAAATAAATTGAAAATGGGGTGAGATGGAAGGAGACTGTAAAATGAAATGAATTTGCAGATTATGAACTGTAAATGGATGTAACTTTATGACACTACTTATTACTGAAAGGAAATGGAAAATATAGGATGTTAGAAATCTCTAATTTTCACCCTGTATTTTTTGTATAAGTATGCCAATTAACGATTTGTTTTCATACTTGTACATTTTAATTATTATTATTATTAATATTTTATATGTATATATATATATAGGAACAATAAAAACTAAGTTAGTGGAGAAGAAGAATTCTTCTTTAACTTCATTTTAGTGTTATCTTGGGAAAATATTGATAAAATCCTCTCTTGAAATTGGCTTATGATATATCCTCAACCGATGACCATTCACAAGAAGAGGTACCTTTCTTTCATCTATTGTCCTCATTCTCACTGGCCAATTATTAAAGACTTCTTCAATCTCATATGGCCCAAGCCAATGAGTCTGAAACTTTCCTTGAAAATCTTTGAATTTTGAATCGAACAAAAGTGCCCAATCCCCTGCTTGAAACTTCTTCTCCTTAATATACTTATCATGCCACTTAGCGTTTTACTGCTGGATTAAACTGGTTCTTTGAACTAGATCTTGCCTGATTTCATCAAGCTCATTGAGTTGCTCCAATCTATGTTTCTGTGCTTTTGATAAATCCAGTCCTAATTTGACTGCCATCTTGAAGGTTCTAATTTGAAACTCTATAGGGAATAGGACTTGCTTCCCATAAACAAGCTTATAGGGAGTATGTCCTATTATGTTCCTCCATGTAGTTCTATAGGCCCATAAGGCTTCAGGAAGCCTTTCTGCCCAATCTCTTCTATGTAGATGTACAGTCTTAGTGAGAATTCCTTCAGTCACCTTATTGGTAGATTCAACTTGACCATTTGCTTGTGGATGATCAGGAGTAAACTTTCTATGTTTGATCTTGTAATCTTCCACAAGCCTTTCCACCATTTTAGATGTAAATTGAGATCCCTGATATGTCACAATTTCTCTTGGAACACCAAAGCGATTGAAGATGTCCTCAAAAAGAAAATTAACTACAGATTTTTCATTAGCAAAAGGTAATGCTTTAGCCTCTACCCATTTAGTGACATAATCAATGCATACAAAAATATAATTCTTTTTTTTAGATGGAGGATTAATTGGTCCAACAAAATCCAAGGGCCATTTTTCAAAAGGTTCAATGAGTACCTGAGTTTGTAGTAGCATTTCATCTAAAGGAGCAGGTTTTCCTACCCTTTGGAAGCTATCACAACTTTTGACATATTCTTTGGCATCTCTAAAGATGGAGGGCCAATAATATCCTAAATGAAGGATTTCATAGCCTGTCCTCTTGTCAACAAAGTGTCAACCACAAGGTTCATCATGACATGCCTTAAGAATTTCAAGCATTTCAACTTCTCGAACACATCTTCTGAACATGAGATTTGGACCTGTTTTATACAATTCATTAGTAATCCATGAGTAACTTGCACTTGTTTGAATGATTTTTCTTTTCTCCTTAGGAAACAAATGTGAAGGTAATTTTCCTGTGACTAGGTAATTAGAAATATCTGCAAACTAGGGGGTATGAGTAGTTACTGCCAAAAGATATTCATCAGGAAATTTATCTTCAACTCGAGTGTCATCTTTGATATTTTGAATTGTAGACAAGAAATCAGCAACTGTGTTTTGTTTTCCAAGTCTATCTAGAACAATGATGTTGAATTCTTACAGGAGTAATAACCATCTTGTAACTCTGTCATTAGTAATAGGATTATTCATTAAGTAACTAATTGGAGAGTGATCTGTATGAACAAAGGTTTCATAGCCTATTATGTAATGTCTGAACTTGTTGATAGCATGAACAACAACTAAGAATTCCTTTTCAGTTACAGTGTAATTTAACTCAGTGGGAGTCAAATTCTTGCTTGTGTAATAGATGGCATAGGGGATCAAATCTTTTTGTCCTAATACAGCTCCTAGAGTTGTATCTGAAGCATCTGTTGAAATATTAAAAGGTAGTTTCTAGTTTGGACCTCTTAAGATGGGTGCTTCAGAAATTTTTACTTTTAAAGTCTTAAATGCCAACTGGAAATTAGGATTCCAATTTAATTCACAATCTTTGGTGAGTAATTTAAAGAGTGGGGATGCTAGTTTAGTGAAATTTTCTATAAACCTTCTATAGTATCCTGTGACTCCTAGAAAAATTCTAACATCCTTTTGACAGCTTGAAATTGATAGTTTAGAGATGACTTCAACTTTAGATTTATCAACTTTAATTCCATCTCCTAAAATATGATGTCGTAAAACAATCCCTTCTATAAACATCATAAAACATTTTTCATGGCTTAGTGAAAGGTTTGCTTCCTTACATCTTTTAAGATTTTTTTCCAATTTTTCTAAAGCTTCCCCAAATGTATTCCCATAAGCTGTAAAGTCATCCATATACACCTCTACACAATCATGTATTAGATCAGAAAATTTCCTAGTACTACTTTTTGGAATGTTGCAGGTGCATTGCACAATCCAAAAGGAAGTACTCGGTAGGCATAAGTTCCCCATGGACAGGTGAATGTGGTTTTATCTTGATCTTTAGGTGCTACCTGAATTTGATTGTAACCACTAAAACCATCCAAAAATGAGAAATACTTCTTACCTGCTATTGTATCTAACAATTGATCTATAAAGGGCAAACGAAATGATCTTTTAGGGTAGCTTTATTCAATTCTCGATAATCAATACATACCCTCCATTTACCATTCTTTTTAGCAAAAATCACTAGAGGAGAAACCCACTAGCTATCTGAAATTGGGTAAATGAAGTTTACATTCAACAATTTTGCAACTCCTCTTTCACAATTTCCCTAAGATTTGGATTCATCATTCTTTGAGGTTGTCTGATAGGTTTAAAATTTTCCTCATTGTAGATGTGATGTATACAGGTATTAGGACTAATTCCTTTCATGTCAGTGTATTCCTATGCATATGCAGAAGAATATTGTTGTAATGTTTTGATTACCTTTTCCTGTTGTAATTTTTCCAAGTTATTGTTTATGTTCAATGTTTTCCCTGGAAAGCTTTCAACTGTAAAGCTACGAAATTATTCCATAGAATAAAGAGACATCTGCTTAGATGAAAAATATTCAATGTGGGATTTTTCTTGAAATTGATCATGTTCATATTCTGGAGATGATTCAAAAATTTTCATTATATTTAAGATTTGGCTATCTTCACAAATGGTTGAAATAGTAAAGAGAGGTTGAATATCGTTTTCATCGTCAATCCATTATTTGTCATCTATCTCTGTGATTGTTATTGCTAGAGGATATCTAGTGAATTTCTTAGTTGAATTACCATAAGAGATATACATATCACCAGATCTGTAGCTAATGAAAGCATCAGTTGTAGCAAGCCAAGGTCTTCCTAATATAAGTGGATGTCCTCCTAGATTTTTCTTAGGGGTTAAGATCATAAAATCAATAGAGCACTCCCAAGAGTCTAAGGACACTGAAATATCTTTGAACACACCATCTGGTTTGATTACATATCTATCTCCCAATTGCAATAATGTAGTTGTATAAAGAATATTAGGAAGCTTGAGTTGTTCCATGGTTTGTTTGCTCATGATGTTTATTGCTGCTCCTATATCAATCAATGTATTCGGAATTTCAACTCCATTGATATGTGTTTTTACAACTAGACTTCCTGGATCTACATATTTTTGTATGGAAATTTTTCCCATCATTATGTCTGCTATTTTTCCTACCAGTTGAATTCTTTTTATTTCTTTTGTTTTTCTTCATGGTTTCTTCATGCTCAATTCCTTTATTGTTTTAGCTAGAACTGGAATCTCCTTAATGTCTCATAACAAAGGGATTTTGATACAGACATTTTTCAATTCATCTAGAAAATCATAATTAGGAAACATAATATTTTTTCTACCCCTCTATCAACTTGTAATCTTTCAGGAAAAGGAGGTGTAGAAGTAGATACTGGTGGTTGCTCTATGATAGGAGTTGAGTTTATTGGTTCTTTCTGTTTTTCATTTTCAGTATTTTGGTTTTGAAGAGATGTTCCTTAAAAACTTTTATTTGGTTGTAGAGAATCTTCCTCAGAATTGTCTTGCTCTTGAATAACTACAGAAGGCTTTTTCTTTTCTAATATCCTACCGGATCTTAGTTGGACATCATTTAGATCTAGAGGAGTGATGATATAAGTTTGAAATTTTTTTCCTTCCACCATATAGGTATTATGAGGATTTTTATTGTTGGGGTTTGGTAATGGTCAGACAGGTAACTGATTTGGTCTTTGTGGGAATGGCAGTGAAAGTTGAGGATTTTGGTTTTGAAGTTGGGGTTGTTGATTTTGTTGAGGAATTTGTTGGGGAGGATAGTTTGGATATGATGGAGGATATTGATAGTATTGAGAGAATCTTCCACGGGGATTTTGCACTCCTTGAGCCCAAGGTTGAGATTGAGATTGAGGTTGAGGACAAAGTTGCTGCCAAGAATTCCAATTTCATAGGGGCTGAATATACATTTGGTTGTTAAAACCCTAGTTTTGTGGCCCCTGCCAAGGTCTTCTAGAGACAAAGCAAAGAGATTCTGTTGGATTTGAAATTGTTTCCTCTTGAAAAAAAACCTTAAGACCAGGAATTGAAGGACAACTCTTGGTCTCATGGTTTTCTGAACAAATCACACAAGTCTCTATGATTTTTGCATCCAAAGGGAATTCTCTTAAAGCATGTTTCTTTCTGCATTTGGGACAGAAACATAGAGACTTGTGTCCAATTCATCAAGCATGTCTCCAATTTCTTCCCTACTCATTGATCTAGTTGCAGATTTATTCACTCTAATAAGAGAAGGATCTCCTGGAGCTTTCCCAGTTTTGGATTTTCCTCTTGAGAGATGAACACATAATTCTCCAATGTCACTAAATGGGAGTTGAGAGATATCTCCCTTCCCCATCATGTTAAGAATGTCTATCCACTCATCTCTAATGGTTTTTAATAAAAGAGCTTTTAAAGTAGCTTGATCTAAGTTTTCCATTTTTTGCTCTTTTTATGTTATAGTTGAATCTTTCAATTAAATCCTCCAAATTTTCATCCTCTCTTTGCATAATTTTAAACACTTCATCTTTGTGATTCATAGGCTTGCAATAATCCAAATACCTATCCAAAAATACTTTCTTCATGTCATTCCATGTTCTAAAAGACTTTGTGACCAATCCCATGAACCATTTTAAAGTAGCTCCTTTCAATGTTGAAGGAAACAATTTGAGTTTTTGAGAGTCTTGTAAACAATCAGAAGTTCTATAGAAGACTTCAAATTCAAATAAAAAGGTTTCAGGATCTTCACTTTTTAATCCATGAAAATTTGGGAGGACAGAAGGTGAGATATTTTTCATTGTGGCATCTATTTTTTCATCAACTATAGGGAATCCAAAAGAATTATCAACTTCCCTATATCCTCTACCTTCTCCATTATTTTTTCTGCCTTTTCCATTATTTCCTCTACCACTTCCTCTACCTCTTCCTCCTTCAAGTAGTGTAAATTCTCCATTCAGAACTTCCTCTCCTTCTTCTTCTCTTCCTACCATTATAGTTTCTTCAGAGTTAATATAAGATTCAATCTACAATGTTAATTTTTGTTCCTCTGGTTCCTCTATTAATGATATGTGGAAAAAAGGTTCTACTTCTCCCTCTCCATTAGGAATTTCTAATTCTTCAACTAAAATATGTTCCCCTGTAGAGGTGAAAAAGGCTGCTCCTTCTGTTGGAGATCCAAGATTTTCTTCCTTTAGGACCGCCTCAGTAGATGAAGTAGGAGATCCTCTTAATTGGATTTCTGACCTTAGAACTTCAAGAAGTATATGGCTAGGAATATGAGTTTGAGATGGAGGTGTATCTCTTCTTCGTCTTGGTGGAGTAAGTGGTGTTGTAGGAATTGAACTCTTGCCTCTAGCTATGAATCTGCCCCTAGAGTATCTTTCTCTATGCATATCATTTTTTAGATGTAAGAAATGAGGTTACCTAATTACACTTCCCCGACAATGACGCCAATATATTTAGTCAATTTAGTGTCCTAAATTTCTTGCATAAATGATCAACCAAGGTTTGTAAACTAATGAAGTGTGGCGCACTATATGTGCTTAGTTAACCTTTTTCTTACTTCGTTGTTTTGTGTTTTATGTTGTTTTGGGGAGGTTTTTGTTCTTTGGTGTCTAAGAATGTACAACCTGAAGCTATGAGAAAATTTAAGTGAATCTAATGATTTTTAAAGGAAAGGAAATGTTCCTAAATTAATCTAATTACCTAAAAAAGGACCTAGAACTGTTGGCTAGTTAGAACCCAATAGAAACAATGCATCTATCTCATTTTACCATTAGTCCTAATCTATGGATCTAATTCTTAAAACCAAGAATGAAACTTAGTAGCTAAATTCATTAAACATTCAACCATTCAATTTTAGGAATATGATTAAATCAATCTCCTTGAAATGATTATTGGAATATCAGTGATGCAACTAAGTGAGGATCTAAGAGAAAAAAGGTAAAATCATGTAAAACTCACTGTAAACAACTAATGTATTTTTGACTTTTTCCAACATTCAAATGTGAAGCATTACCCTCTTGAAGTGTTGTGCAAGAAATTAATTATACCTTAGTTCCTAAGTTCCTAGGAAAATAACAATGTATTGAGTAAATTCAATCACTGTATGAATTATACATTTAACCATTTAGTTTAGGATCATCATCATCTTGAAATGGTTTTTGAAAACATCCATTAACACAATTAATTTGCAATTCTGTTCTAAGAAAATGAATGACAAAACAGTAAGCAAACTAAGCAACTATGTATTCTTATTACTTCAATCTTAATTCAACTTGAAAACAGAGTCATTTTTCTCCATGAAATATCTTAGAAGAACAAGGCTGCACAGTTGTGTTTTATCATTATGCTATTAATTAAAAACTGAAATGAAGTATCATCCTAATTCAGAAAATAGACTTGCTAAAAATAGAGTAATGGAACTTGAACTAAAAACAATAAATGAAAAACCTCCTTGAGTGGAGGGGCCCTTTGCAATTGATGTGGCTGGAATGCTAGCTAGTTAAAGATGCACTTTAAATGATCATTGGCAACACAAAGTTTGTATTATGAAAAACGAAGTCTAAATACAGAGTATAAGCAAAAGCCTAAACTAAACGTAATTCCTTCTAACTTCTAACTACTTCTCGGTTCCATGAAACTGATATTTATAGGAAAATAACATAACAGTTTATGAGATAAACTTGCTACAGGTGGCTAATTCGAATTAAATATAACATGAATGTTTTATGAGAAAAACTTGCTATAGGTGGCTAATTCAAATTGTAATAAGACTATTTAAACTTTTGATCAACTATAGGTGGCTAATTCAAATTAAATTTGCAACATAACTGTTAGACTCTTGATTAGCAACAAAAGAGCAAATCAAGAGTCCTACTACTTCTGGATAACGTACTTTGACTATATCTTTCACCATGACTTTAGGCTTACTTTTCCGTCAATGTGGACCGAGTGAATAGGATAGAATCCATGTGGGGCTGATTCTAGAAATGCCCATGTGGTCCAATTCTTCATTTGACACCTGGAACCTGCAAAACCAAGAGAGTAGCTACGGAATCCACAGTTAGCTACATAATAGGCTGCGTTTTTGTAGCTAATTTTCAAAAATCTATTCAAATAGAAAGAACATGAAAATATAATATGGTGATCATTTTAATGCTTTTTTTAAGACAAAACCTAGCATTTATCATTGATTGGGTCTGTAAACCTATGAGAAAGTGAAGGAAAAGGGTGAGGAAAAATGTCAAGGAGAGGGTAATTTTGAATTTCAACACTATGTAAACACGAAATGGAAACCATTGATCACTTATTCCTAAACTGCCCTACCACCACCTCCAACTGGTCGGAGGTTACTACACAACTTCATATTTAGAATTTTCGGCGGGAACCAGAGATCAGGGTGGCATGGCATCGATGGTGGACCAATGCTCAATCTCACAAGAGTCGGAACCTACCTGTAATGATCTGTTGGTGAATCTCGCTCTAAAGGAATAAGATTATATTCATAGACATTGCTTCTTGATGGGAACATGTTATTGCACACCTCATCACAACATATCACAACTTACCAGAGATGCCCATGCACCACCTACACACAACATCTCTACTGAAATCATAGACTATGACACCCCGTGGGCTTATTTTGATGGCTCGTCACAACACCATGGTTGTGGAGGAGGCATACTCCTCCATATCACACGCTCCCATTTCTACAAGATTCAGATGGGTTTGGGGGGAGGGACAAATAAATTTGTGAAATTATATCCTTCATCATTTATTATACTTTTCTCTTGTTAAAGGATGTAGTCAATTGCAGATATTTGGTGACTCACATATCATAATTAAATGGTTTAATCAACAATCTGTTTTTTGCACACACACACTCAGTGATATATTGGATGATGCATTGAGATTGAGAACACACTTTGACACTATTTCTTGTCATCACATATACAGGGAGTGCAACAAAGTTTTTGACCTGCTATTCAAAGAAGCCTCACACTAGCCAAGGGGGTTCTGGTTGATTGGATAACATCAAGACCTGGACATGTATAGTTAATACCATAGACCATTCATGGATGAGCAATATTGATAGGGCCTATAAGCCCTAATTTCTAGGTTTTTTTGGTACATTTTCATGTAATTATTTGAATTATAACATATACTTTTGTTTATATATTATTGAACTTTTCATATGTAAATTTTCACAATAGTCTCCCTTATATGGGACTGACAGATTTTTGAGATAGAACAATATAGATAGTGGCTTAGACCATTGATACATCATATGCTATCAGCATCTTCAGCTTGTAATTTTCTATTAATTTAATGAAAATTGTGATTTTTCCATGGGAAAAAAGTCTTTCCTTATTCAGTCTTATTTGTCATTTTTATTTAAAGTTTGATTGTGCAAAAGATGGTTTAACTAGCCCATTAGCTAGCCCATTAGCTTAGTTTATTAGAGCATCATGGTAATAAAATTAAGGTTGCAAGTTCAAGATATATATAGGCCAACGTTGTTTCACTCTAAAGTGCCTTTCCAACAAATTTTTAAAACAAGTTGGAGACGTGCATGGGCCAATGGGTTTCATTTGAAATTAGTTATAACCAGTTTTCATATCTAATTGTTTTGTTAAATCAACAAAATTGTTTTTTCTTAGGTTCTAATTCTGTGGGCTGACCGTCTAGAAAAACTAGGTCTCGACCAGGCACTCCCACTATCTATCAGGGGTAACTACTCTATTCTTTCCTCTGACTTCACTTCCTTCCTGTAGGAGGGGTTGAGGACAAGAATGAAAGCATGCTCCTTCATCGGGGGTGCTTTCTCCATTGGCTATCCTGTTACATTACACCCCTACCATTATTTTCTATTATGACACCCTTCTATTATTTATTTTTCTTTTGTCATGCCTTTCGAATTTGTTTTTGTACTGCTAAGAAAGGGAAACTAGGAAATGCTTACAGTATCAACTACTAAAGTATCCAATTTTATTAAAGTGAAAAATTATCCACCCTTTCTCCTAGTTGATACGTATATGATATGCTCTCGAGTGAGAAGCAGGGGGAAAAAGAAAACCATACCCATGTACGACACCCATTTTTATATCCATACACTGGTGAGGACATTCACACGGAACCAATACTCTAGACTTTGACAAACAAATTGTCTATTATCTATATGTGTGTGGTGTTCTATGTGTTTGGATTGTAGTGCTCTTCCCTTGTTGGGTGTGTTCCCAAGGGTGTTTTCCTTAGGGTTAAATGTTTTGTGGATTTGTGTTGCTGGTGTTACACAACTTTAAACTCAGAATGCAATAACTCAATTCCCATGAATGCTAAGAGATAGTGGTAAGCATACGAGACCCTGAATCAGTTCGCCTCCACCTCAAAACTAAAGCTCAAGAGTGGTAGTCGCACGAGAGCCCCAACTTTAATCATATTAGTTTTATGTGCAAGGAGTTCGGTTCAAAAAAGGATGAAAGTTTAATTATATATAGGTCAATACAAATCAATTTGGAAATATATTAAATAAATATATTATTAATTTATCTCTCTTTTATATATAATATAATAATCAATATAATAATTAGATTTTTATTTTGATTGGAATATTATACTAATTCTTTTATATATAATGTTAAAGGTGTTGTAACTGGTTTCTTTAATGTATTATTTTATTGAAATATTACTTCTACTATAATTATTTATAAATATAGAAATTTATATAATTTAAGTATGTATGGTCTAAATAAAATTTAATATATTAACATTGTGAAAATAAAGATAAACAAATAGAGCATTGTTCTTGTATGCCCCAAAACTAAAGCTTAACATTTTCCCCGTATCGTAACCCGAACATACACACACCATAAATGAATGGGTTTTGACATAAATACTATGGGAGTGAACCTAGGGATCAAGAAAGATAAAAAAATAATTGTATACTCATTCTAATGATTATGGAGTCCATGATCAAGATATGCAACTGAATCCAAGGTAAAATCACTTGGTCAACTTAATAGCTACCCACGTCACTTTGCATCGAATATAAGTGTGATGAAGTACTGACCTTGTTTACTGACGTATATTCTTCTAGATTTTTCAAAGTTCACCCTTCTAACATAAGTCAATTGACATATGTAAAATTATATTCCTTGAAGCTCAAAAAACTCCCCCCTCATCAGAGATATATTGTATACTAAAGAATAAAATCCCTTAAATACCCTCCAAGCTAGCTTAGCATTTATATTACAGAAGCAGCGGAACACTCTTCACTTCAAAGTCTTAAGGGTTATAGTACCAATAATAGGATAGATCCCCATAAACATACCAACCTCCCTATAAATTACTTTGAGAGCTCTGAATGATAATTGGGCATTGAGCAGTTCTATGGCATCTTGCTTCCATACCATATCACTATAAACAAGATCATTATACCAAATTGAAATAAGCATATAATGGGAAGTTTGAGAGCTTTATCTGTTAATTTTTAGCCTTTGCAACCACTACAACTGCCTCTTTCTCAATTCTCTATGACATGGAAGTTTATTATTCTGTGGTACAGGGGAAGCAAAGAACGATGACCTTGAAACGATTGGGGTTATATATGGTAGGTAATATGTCACGAGGTTGTATTTTGTCCTCCAATATTATGAATAGAAAGGGGGATAAGTAATCATAGTAGGGGAAATAAAAGAAAGCAAATCGGAACTGGCATGTTTCAATAATATCTAGTTTATGAGAAGGCATGTGGTGGGAATAGTTCCAATAGTCCTTCCATTGAACTTGACAATATGACCCCCTTATTGTGTAGACTTCAGTGGTTTAAAAGGTGCGAAGGCCAAAAAAATTGTTCGCTTCAACATGGAATTGCGTGCCCCAAAATGTGACATTGATCCTACACCATGACATATGCAAGACGAGCTTCCATCCACATTCCTCCCACTCCTCCTATCAGAGTTCCTTTACACCTCTTGATGAAATTGCTAGTTTATTCTTTAGTAATTTCTCTCTTTCTTTAGAATTCTTTCCTTTCCAAGGTGGTTTGAAATATATAATATTTTTATTCTAATGTGGTTTGACATATATAATTTGTTGATAGGGATAGTATTTCAAGCTATGGTGGATGAGGGCTTAAGGAATTATATTTTTTTTTTTATAATTAGCAGCCAGGATTGGATTCCAATAGAATACATTTCATTTGAGAAAAACATGGATGGCAGTGATTTCATTAAGCATTTTCCTCTTTGGGGTTACTAATTGATTTTCCATCATCTGTTTCTTTGAATTCCAAGGCGAGGCTTCCAAATTAATGGCGACAACTAGTTATGAGCTAATTGCCTTTACATGTCCATTTGTTTTCCTACGCTGGAGATGTTAAGAAGAAAAGTGGTTCGAGATGGCACTTCCATTCTCTTCTTTAGTTGGTTAGGTATTTTCTTCTGCTCCCTGTCGTTCTGTTCCACATGCCTTCCATGTTGGTGCTTGCTTTCATGTTGGCACACACAGATGAGAGGTTAATTAATTGTCGGCCTTTTCTGCATGGTATTTGGTACGTGCATAACTTTTTCTTCTAATTTAAAGTGGGCGAGAGATTAATTAATTGTAGTCCTTCTCTGGGTGGTATTTGGTACTAGATAACTTTTGCTTGTAATGTAAAACTTTAGGAATTTATATTCTGGAAACAAGTTGAACTAGTTTACAAGGAATGCATACTCGGGTGAAAATAAAAAGCCTAATAAAAGGGTTAGATTTTAGAGTTCACTTAAACACTCTTTATTCCAGAGAAAAATGAAAAAAATCCTGGCGGCTTCGCTGCACACTCTTTCATATCTCAAAAAACATTGACAGTGATCTCAATATGGACATATTTTCAATTGATTTGTAAGATGGAAAAAAATCAAACATTTCAGTTGCGCAAATCATCACCTTTGTGAATGGAGCTATAAAATCGGTAAAAAACACTTGCATTTTGCAAAAGAATTGCATTTTTATTGCCTTTTATTATTCCTAACTTTCATTTCTTTGTTCGGGTTTTGCATTAATGGTAGTTAGAAGAGCTTTGAAGATCTCGATACAGATACCTCTGTTTCATAGCTGGGGAGTCTTGCTTACTTGTAAGCTTAACCTATTATTGAATATTCTCTCATCATGCTTCGGCTTATTAATTTCAATAAATGGAGATAATGCTAATAGTCTGTGTTACAAGTCCTTTAATAACAACTGGTTTATGGAAATTTTCGCATATCGCTTGCACCGATTTCTTAGTTGCATGTATTGTAGTTTTTGTTAAAGCAATGACAGATTTGCCTTAATATTCAGTAAGGCCAATGAATTGATAGGGCGCCTCTGGCTTTGAGTATCAAGTTAACTTCCCAGGAAATTGAGTGGTCGTCGTCAAGAGAGTGTTGGGAATTTCTGATAATTCCAGAACAAAAACGAATAGAGAATAATGCTCTGTTTTTTTTTTTAACACAGACAAACCAAAAAAAATGTTTCAAGAAGATAGAGTTTCACACACACAAAAGACTTGTATTCATTAACAAGGCTAAATGTTACAAAAGATTCTAGGCCAAGCAGATTCGTCAAAGCGCAAAGCTTGGTTCATAATTTATTTTCTGCTGCCAACACTAGATGTAGAGCATTTCAATGTGCTTTTGGTGAAAGGGCAAAAAAAAAAAGGCAACGCATCATGGCCTCCATAAAGATTTTGAGTTTCAGAAACAAAACAAGATGAGAGTGTTGAAGTTTTTGAAAATGAAATCAGGGCAAGTGTGACAGTGACTAAGCGTCCCTCAAAATCATGCAAATACAATGTCAACAAAATAGAGAAAGGAAAGGGCGTGGAGTAGACAACATTCGGTTGAAGTGGCTGCCTGACAATCCAATGTCAAACTTCGGAAAGAGAGATTACAACAAGACTGCTTCAGAGGCAGTTCTGAATTTCACTCTGTCTCTCCTGGAAAAATATAGCATGGAGATGTCTACGGTGGCGTACAAGGACTGGAGATTTGACGAACAAGGATTGCCTGCAGATCTCCTCAAGAGGTAATCTTAAATATTACTGACAGAAATCTGAGCCTGATTTATGTTCTTATGATCATCAATTCGAGCTTTGATTAACGACTTGACAGGGGTATGGCAATGGTGGATTCATCAATGCCCCAAGAAGAATTACCACCATTTCATAAAAGCGGTGCGGTCACTGTTTAATGGCGGATTCCGGCAAAGGATTGGCGCTACAGTTGAAAGTAATATTTCAACACTCCCCTTTAATTTCAACTGCTGGGTTATTAGTCATACCCAGACATTTCCTCAAAAACTCAAAACTTTTCTGCCCCAATGGTTTGGTTAGAATATCTGCAACCTGCTCCTGAGTTCTGCAGTGTACTAAAACAATTTCTCCATTGTTTGCCAATTCCCTGATGTAATGAAACTTTGTGTCAATGTGTTTCGTTCTCTTATGAAACACAAAATTCTTGGATAATGCAATAGTTGAGCTATTGTCACAAAAAATCACAGTTCCTTTTTCTTGCTCTTGGCATAAACTCCTTAACATCCTTCTCATCCAAATTGCTTGACACGCTACTGCTGTAGCTACCACATATTCTGCCTCTGCTGTAGATAACGCTACAATAGACTGTTTTTTAGAAGCCCATGAAATGGCTCCTGAACCCATGTGAAAAACATAACCGGATGTGCTTTTCTGATCATCTACACTTCCAGCCCAATCACTATCAGTGTATCCAATAAAATCTGAACATTCTGAAGCAGTATATAAAATGCCAAACCTTTTAGTACCTTTAACATACCTCAGAATCCTTTTTGCTGCCTGCCAATATGCTTCTTTTGGCCTCTCCATGAATCTGGAAATCAAACTAACAGCATGCATTATATCCGACCTAGTTGCAGTCAAATACATGAGGCTGCCAACTATGCTCTTGTACAAACTAGGATCAAAATCCTTACTGTTGTCCTCTTTGTTGAGTTTTAATCGCATCACTGTGGGAGTGATTGCTGCTTTGCTCTCCTGCGTATTAAATCTTTCCAACACTTCATTAACATATTTCTCTTGTGAGATAAAAACCCATTTCCATTTTCTTCTACTTCTATTCCTAAGAAGTATCTCAGCAAACCCATGTCAGTCATTTCAAATTCTTCTTTCATGACTGTTTTGAAATTTTCAATAAGGTAATCATCATTACCTGTGAAAATAACATCATCAACATATAACACAACAATTAGTATTTTACCATCATTTTCTTTGATGTAGAGGGTGGGTTTTCCCTCACACTTTTCAAATCCATTTTCCAGTAGATATGGATCTATCGTATTGTACCATGCTCTTGGTGCTTGCTTCAGCCCATAAAGAGCTTTCTTCAATCTGTACACGTTGTGCTCTTGGACTTTGTTTTCATAGCCTAGAGGTTGTTCAATGTAAATCTCTTCCATTAACACTCCATTTAGGAATGCTAACTTCACGTCCATTTGGTAAACTTTCCACTTGTTTTGTGCTGCTATGGATAGCACTGCTCTCACGGTTTCCATTCTAGCAACCGGTGCAAAAGTTTCCTCGTAGTCTCTCCCATGCTGCTGCTTATATCCTTTGACAACAAGTCTTTCCATGTGTCTTTCTATTTTGCCTTCAACATTACTCTTGTTCTTGTAGACCCATTTAACTCCAATGACTTATTTTCCTTTTGGTAGTTCAACTAAATCCCATGTCTTGTTTCTTTCTATGGCATTGATCTCCTCATCCATAGCTTCTATCCATTTCCTATGCTTAATTGCTTCTTCGAAATGAACAGGGTCATCAACATGACAATATAAACCAAACAAACAATGCATACCTTCATTTGTTGCCTCTTGTTCATAAATGTCACTTAAATTTCTGAACTTCTTACCTCTTTCAGTTGGTGTACAAGTGCTTGAAGAAGCACTTGAATTTCCTCCTCGTGGTGTGCTTAGAGAAGCACTTTCATTTCTCCTCAAGGGTGTCTCTTGCTTCCCTTGTGTTGGTGCTGCTGTTTGGGGATGTATTTCAGCCATCTCCTCATCATCTTCATCATGAGACAAAGAGTTTTTAACATTCACTGTTTTCTCTATGCTTCCATCCCAAGCTTCCTCCTCAATGAACTGAACATATCTACTCACAATAAGCTTCTTGGTTGATGGGTTATACAACCTATAAGCTTTGGATTCCTCACTGTATCCAATGAAAATACATTTCTCCCCTTTGCTGTCCAACTTCTTCCTAAGTTGATCTAGAATGTGTGCATAAGCCACACATCCAAAAACTTTCATGTGGGTGACTCCTTGCTTTGTCCCACTCCATGCTTCTTCCGGCACTCTATTCATGACTGCTTTTGTAGGGAATCTATTCAAAATGTACGCTACACAGTGTACAACTTCAACCCAATAATCATTTGGCAAATGCTTTGCCTTTAACATACTCCTCACCATATCCATGATTTTCCTATTCTTCCTTTCGGAAACTCCATTTTGCTGCGGAGTGTACCTAGTGTTAAACTGCTTATGAATTCCATTTTCTCTACAAAAACGTAGAAATTCTTTGGAGATATACTCACCTCCTCTATCAGTTCTTAGAACTTTGATATGCAGCCCACTTTGGTTTTCTACAAGTGCTTTGAAATTGCAAAATCTTTCAAACACTTCACTTTTGTTCTTCAAGAAATAAGCCCAAGTTTTTCTAGTAAAATCATCAATAAATGTTAGCATATAGTGGCTATTTGCAAGTGATGGAGTTTGCATCGGTCCACATAAATCTGAGTGGACAATCTCTAAGGGTGCTTTTTCCCTTATGCTTTTCCCAGATGGAAAACTTTCTCTGTGTTGTTTCCCCAAGATACAACCTTCACAAAGGCTGTCTGGTTTCTCTATCAATGGTAATCCTCTTACCATTCCTTTTCTATTCAACAAGTTAAGACCTCCAAAGTTGAGATGTCCAAATCTCAAGTGCCACAACCAATTTTCATCTTTTGGTTCGCTTTGGAAAGCCTCTTGTGTCACTGCCGCTATTTCTTCTCCATTTTTAAAATCTACTTTCATTCTGAGAGGGAACATCCTGTTCCTTGTCATCTTCACTTCAGCAATGCATTGTTTGTTGGGTGTTTTATCGATGATGGTGCATACATCATCCACAAAGAAAACATTGTACCCCTTTTGAATAAGCTGTCCAATACTTATGAGGTTACATTTCATTCCAGGAACATAATAAACATCTGCTATGGTTTTCTTTTCACCTTTCCTTGTTAAAACATTTACTTCTCCTTTTCCCATAACAGAAACTTTACTATCAGTCCCTAGTGTGACTTGTGACTTCACACTCTGATCTAACATAGAAAACAGGGCTATGTTTCCTGTTGTTTGGTTACTGCAACCGAAGTCTAGAAACCATACATCTTCACTCTTTGCTTCAGCCATATTATAGGCTAAAAACAAATTATCTTAGCTGATATTTTCTCTAGTGAAATTTGCACTAGTTCTATTACTCATATCATGCTACTTCTTCCTACATTCATTTACATAATGCCCATATTTTTTACAATAGTGACATTGGACATTGGATTTATCATACCTTTGTCCTTAAGCATGATGTTGTCCACTTTGTTGGCTGCTGCCTTGGCCTTGGTTCTGATTTGGATTGCTGCCTCTTCCTTGAGCATTTGCTGGACTGTTTCTTCCACCTCTGTTTTGGCTTCTGCCTCTTCCTCTCTTGTTTCCTCTACCTTGACTTCTTCCTCTTCCAAAGAACATCTGGGTATTAAAGGCATGCTCTAGAGATCAATTTTCATTTCTACTCAATCTCTACTCATGTGTCATCAGTGATGCTATAGTTCATCAACTGAGAAGTTTGTGAGATCCTTTGTCTCTTCTATGGTGGTGACAATCACATCGAACCTTGAGGGTAGGATCCTCAATAGTTTCTCCACAATCCTCCTTTCTTCAAGAATCTCTCCATGAGACCTTATCTGTGTGACTAGACCAATCACATGTGTGAAGAATGAGTCAACATTGTCTGACTCCTTCATGCAGAGAGTCTCAAAATCTCTCCTCAGCAACTGTAGTTTTGCTATCTTCACTTTCTCCATGCCTTGATAGGCTATCTTGAGAGTTTTCCATGCTTCTTTGGATCTCTTGGTTGCTGCTATTCTTGGAAACACACTCTCATGCACTGCTTGATACAAAAAGTAGAGGGCTTTAGAATCCTTCTTCTTATTGCTCTTCAACAGTTCTTTCTCTACCTGAGTCAAATTATTAAACTCATCTTCATTTGCTGGTTCTTCAAAACCATCCTCAACAAATTCCCATAAGTCTTGGGAAGCAAGCAAAGCTCTCATAGTTATTGCCCAATAGTCATAGTTTTTCCCATTAAATTGCGGGAGCTGAGTATTACAGATACCTATGCTAGTGCTGGCTCCAGCCATACTTGCACTGTTAACTATGCTTCAAAATACTTGACTGTGTATTTAAAATAACTGACTGTCCTCAACAGTAACACAAAAAACTAACTTGAGAAATACCTTGGATTCTTTCTTGACTGAGTCTTCACTCTGCTGGAGAAGCTGCTGCAACAAGAAATCCTTCCTTCAGCTTCTTTGACATCTTCAAAGAGCCTGGACAAGCTCTGATACCATGTTGCGAATTTCTGATAATTCCAGAACAAAAACAAACAGAGAATAATGCTCTATTTTTTTTTAACACAAACAACCAAAAAAAATGTTTCGAGAAGATAGAGTTTCACACACAAAAAAGAATTGTATTCATTAACAAGGCTAACTGTTACAAAAGATTCTAGGCCAAGCAGATTCGTCAAAGTGCAAAGCTTGGTTCATGATTTATTTTCTGCCACCAACACTAGATGCAGAGAATTTCAATGTGCTTTTGGTGAAAGGGCAAAAAAAAAGGCAACGCATCATGGCCTCCATAAAGATTTTGAGTTTCAGAAACAAAACAAGATGAGAGCGTTGAAATTTTTGAAAATGAAATCGGGGCAAGTGTGACAATGACTACGCGTCCCTCAAAATCATGCAAATACAGTGTCAACAAAATAAAGAAAGGAAAGGGCTTGGAGTAGACAACATCCGGTTGAAGTGGTTGCCTGACGATCCAATGTCGAACCTGGGAAAGAGAGATTACAACAAGATTGCTTCAGAGGCGGTTCTGAACTTTACTCTGTCTCTCCTGGAAAAATATAGCATGGAGATGTCTGCGGTGGCGTACAAGGACTAGAGATTTGACGAACAAGGATTGCGTGTAGATCTCCTCAAGAGGTAATCTTAAATATTACTGACAGAAATCTGAGCCTGATCTATGTTTTTATGATCATCAATTCAAGATTTGATTAACGACTTGACAGGGGTATGGCAATGGTGGATTCATTAATGCCCCACGGAGAATTACCACCATTCCGTAAAAGCGGTGTGGTCACTGTTTAATGGTTGATTCCGGCAAAGGACCGGAGCTGCAGTTGAAAGTAATATTTCAATAGAGAGAAACAGATTTGGATCTCAATTTATTCAAACAAGACTGATCTGTGCCACTGAGACTGCTATGTCATCTTGTAGATCTCATCGATTTGTGTTTACAACCAGGTGTGTTGTTACTCCTTTCCTGTGCATGAATATCATTAATATCAACGGGACAATCTAGATAGTGAATGCTATTTATTTCCGAATTGGTTTCGTTAAAGGAGTACAACTTCGAGATATTGTGCAAATTCAAAATTATTGTTTATTTCTTATATTACAGTTTTAAAATTTAAACAAAAATTTTCTAGTAAGTTTAAAAAATTCTATTGTACTTATTATTTAAATTATATTTTAATATATAAAAAGATTTATGGTATAAATGATTAATATATAAATAGTTTAATTATATTTACACAATATAACATTATAACTAGCACAACCATATTTATTATTATATGATTTATTATTCTTATCTAATCGATAAATAGATCAATAATATAAGTATAAATAATAAGAATTTGTAATTAAAAATAATATAAATATTTATATTAAAAATTAATCATTATATGATTAATCATATTAACAATTGGTTAGTTATTAATTTTAATAAGTATTAATAAACTAGATGGATTGATATTATAAACTCAAGATATTAATATTTCAAACCAAAAAAATTAATAAACACAAGGAATTTTTTTATAAACCCAAGAGATAAAAATTGAACCCAAGATTAATATTACAAACCTTATGAATAAACCCAAGGATTATAAACCCATGGGAATAATATTAAACACAAGGCACTAATATTATAAACCTAAAGGATATAAACCCTAAGGTAAATATTAAAAACCCTAAAATAAACATTAAACCCTAAGATTAATATTATAAAATTTAGAATTAACATTATAAACCTAAGCAATTAATAAACCCAAGGGATCAATATTAAAAACCCAAGTGATAATAAACCTAGGGAATTTGTATTATAAACCCAAGAGATTTAAATTAAAACTTAGGATTAATATTATAAACCTAATGAATAATATTATACTCTAGGAATATGAACCCTTAGATTAATAAATCCAAGGGATTGATATCATAAAAAAAGGCACTAATAAACCCAGGGAAATAATATTAAACACAAGGATTTAATATTATAAATCCAAAGGATATAAACCCTAAGGTAAATATTATAAACCCTAAAATAAACATTAAGCTATAACATTAATATTATAAGCCTTAGGATTAACATTATAAACCTAAGAGATTAATAAACCCAAGGGATAATAAACCCACAAAATTTGTGTTGTAAACCCAATGGACTATAAACCCAAGAGATTTAAATTAAACCCTAGGACTAATAATATAAACTTTATGAATAATATTATAGCATAAGAATATGAACCCTTATATTAATAAACCCAAGGGATTGATATCATAAAAGCAAAGGACTAATAAACCCATAGTAATAATATTTTTTGTTTTTGTTTTTCAAGTGGTCTGAATTCGTCAGAGATTACATCAGGCTTGACCCATGGCTTCAGAAAATGAGACCCATGGGCATCTAAGCTGTCAAAATCACCCTGGGATTACACCCGACCACAACAACCCTTAACATGACTACATTTTTTCCCACAAAGTTTTGAACTGGTGACCTTCACATCACAGAGTGACTTAAAAGTACACCCCATCACCATCTATTATGCTCCCCATGGGCAAACCTAGGGAATTGATATTAAATACAATGAATTAATATTATAAACCTAAGGGATATAAACTCTAAGGTAAATATTATAAAACCTAGAATAAACATTAAACCCTAATATTAATATTATAAACCTTATGATTAACATTATAAACCTAAGCGATTAATAAACCCAAGAGATAAATATTAAAAACCCAAGAGATAAATATTAAAAACCCAAGAGATTTTAAACCTAAATGAATAACATTAAACCCTATGATTAATATTAAATAGTAGGAACATAAATCTTAATATTAATAGACTGATGGGATTAATATTAGAAACCCAAGGGATTATAAACTAAAGGGATTAGTATTAAACCCGAAGCTTAATATTATAAACCATAGGATTAATATTAAACCCATTGGATTAATATTAAAAATCCGAGGGATTATAAACCTAGGGGAATAAAATTAGACCCTAGGATTAATATTAAACCCTAGGAATATAAAACCTAAGATTAATATTATAAATCTTAAGATAATATTATAAACTGAAGATATTAATAATATAAATCCAAGGAATTAGTAAACCTAAGGGATTAGTATTATAAAATCAATGCATTACAAACCGAGGGGAATAATTTTAAACCCAAGGGATTAATATGCAACCCTAAGATTAATAATATAAACCCTAATACTACAAATTATAAACTGAATATTAGAAGACCCTAATATTATAAACCTTGTATTAAACCCAAGTTTTGTAATATAACAATGCAACATTGAATAAATTACAGTAATATAACATTGCGATAATGGACCATGGTTGACCATGGTTGAACATGATTGACCATGGTTGATGATGGTTGACCGTATTTGATTCTCATATTGAGACAATATTTGTCACAATGTGACATTGGACCATGGTTGACCATAATTGACCATGGTTGGTTTTTATATTGACAATGATTGAATGTGGTTAACCATGATTGACCTGGATTAACCATGATTAATTTTCATATTAAGACAATCTTTTTCATAATGCGATATTTGATGATGGTTAACCATATTTTACCATGATTCAACATGGTTGACCATGGTTGATTTTCATATTGAGACAATCTTTGTCACAATGTGACAGTTGGGTCTCAAAAATGTCATCCACTTTCACCTTCATTTCCATCATTTTACCCTCATTCCGTAACTCTCTAGCCCCATAACCTTACATTAAGTAACCATTTTCATCATTACATGGGTTTATCATTATTATTTTCTAATTCATTGATTTTAAGTATTATAAGTGAATTTGTGATTAAATGTTAGGAAATTAACATATTTTGTATATCTAAAAGTTTTATGAGTTTTGTGATATTGTAGGCCTACTTGGAGATTCTATAAGGGTCCCACTTGGCCATCCAACAAAAAATTCAAATTTCAAATTCCAACTCATGAGGATTTGTGGAATAATTATACAAGATGTGGATCATTAACTATGCACATCCAAAGGAGAAGAATCATGGATGAGAGGATTTTGAGAAGATTTGTATCTTACAGTTTTAGGAGATTGGTTGTAACCATAAAAGATAAATGTGGATTTAGGAGAGATCTAAGGATCTATATTTATTGAATAGTTATCCTTAATTTTTGTATAAATAAGAGTGCACCCTTCATACGAAGGGTTGTCAAACTGTTAACTAATTAGTTGATTAGTAGCTAGTTGCTAGTTGTTAGCTGGAGGTTCCAAGTTCCATCCAAGATGTGATTTTTAAAGTGAGGATAGATAATTCTTGTGATATTTTGTAACTCATTTTATGAAATACATATTTCCACTTTGATCTCCAAGATGTGATAGTTTGTTCGACGTGCTTGTTGAGGAATGAAGGCCCCCCATCAACTACAATTTGCATACCTTTGTACATATTGGTAACATAGTACAGTTTTGTTATTTTATTTATTTTCATGCAAGTGTGCTCTTACTTTCAACAAGTGTGATTTCATTTCAGCATGTGTGATTTACTTTCCAGCAAGTGTGATTTCAATTCTGCAAGTGTGATTTCATTTATGCAAGTGTGATGTGATTTCAATTCTACAAGTGTGATTTCAATTATGCAAGTGTGGTGTGATTTTCATTTATGCAAGTGTGGTGTGATTTCATTTATGCAAGTGTGATTTCAATTTGTTTATGTTTGGTTTGGTTTGGATTGGATTGATTTAATTAACTTTGTACCTAGTTTTATTTGCATTAGATAAATCTATTCTTTTAAATAACTACCTAGTACATATAGTACAGGTATACCTCGTCAGTTCTAAGAACCTTGGGTTGACAATTAATGACAGGGATTTAACTCACAATTAAATTGCCCAATATTTTTGTGTCATTGCCGGGGAGGTATACATAGGTGTTTATTTTGACGTTTAGACAACTCATTATAGTTGCATTCATTTTTAGATGCATGGTTAAAAGCATGTTAAAGCTATTTTGCATTTTAGATTTTAATAATTTTTCAAAACTTCGTACTAATCTATGTGTACGACAAGAATTATCAAACATTTGGAGTAATTTTTGTCATTTAATTTATTATGGTTTATATTAATTAAAGTAAAAAGAAAATATTGTATATGTGTATGTTAATTATTCACCAATTGTTTTTAGTTATTTTTTTTAGCATGACGTAATAATTTTAATAAATTATTTGTATTTGTTTATTTAATGTTGTGATTCTATTTTTATTATTTGAAATGTATCTATTCATTTTATGAATAATGATGATTTATTTCCATGTATTCTATATCTTATGTTGTTTTTGGTTTCAACTCATAATTAGTTTTCTAATGATCTATCTTGTATGGTAGAGATTAAAGTCTATTGATTATGATGATGTCAATATAAACAAAATTTAATCTTTTTAATTATATGGAATGTGGCTATCCATTTTATGAATGATGATTTCCTTCCATGTATGTTCTATCCTATGTTGTTTTTGGTTCTAACTCATAGTTGGTTTTCTAATTATCTATCTTGTATAGAACCTAGGGGACGTTAATGTCTAGTGATGATGATGAGGTCAATGTCAACAAGATCTATGATGTCTAAATATTATAGTGATAATAGAACCATTTCCATGGAAAGAAATATTATATTCATAGTGCAAGCCCCTCATGAGGTCAATTTGTAATGGAAATACAAGATCCTTGAAAGAAATAACTAGCTCTATCTCAGTACTTTCATACCCTAAAGAAGCCATATGTGCTTAAAGTAATGTAGCCATGTCCCTTATAGTTGTTAATATAAAGAAGTGAAATTTTGTAAATTTAAAATATATGAATTTCTATATTTTGTTTAAAAAATCATACATGGGATTTTGTGTGGAATAATTTATAAATATTTTAACAAATAGTTTTGTAAGTCTTGCTTATGAATTTTTTTGGTATATTTTAAATAATTATACTGTATAATTTAGTATTCAAGAAACTGGTTTTTATTTCACTACTATGTGATTCACAAACTTAATATTACATGTCATCTTTATTATTAAGAGGTTTTACGTTGATTCAAAGAAACATGAAATGATTGGAGGTAATATCCTTAATCCATACAATCAAACTAAAATTATTGATTCTACCAATGGCTATTTAACTTCTCCTCATCATTCTATATGACTTTTCCAAGTAAATATAAAAGGTCATTATGCATTTTTTTTTCTAGTTACCTTATGAGAAATTTCCCTCATGTGCTTCATATGTCTCATTAAGCCCTCAAGGTCATTGAACGCAATCATCCAAATATGTCAGACAGTCATTGAGATCATATTGGCCATTGATTTGAATGGTACACTGACTTAATGCAAATGAAATCATCCATTGTCACCTTACCTTTTGATTATTCTCATCATGTTTTAACAATTTGTTGGTGTGGTCACTGACATGTTTCTTATTACATATTATGATTTGCAAAAGGGACAATTAATATTGAATGAGACGAAATTGCTTCTAAATTCAAATTTTGGCTTAAAAATGTATAATATTTAATCACTTACTATCTAATAGATGTGAATTTCAATCGTCAATTTTCTATATCTTCTTTTGAACAATACTAGTTAGAGATGGTTCCATGCAAAACACCACTTGGGACTACCTTCATCAAGTTGTGTTCTCAAAAGTCAAACTAGGATTATATTACAAGGCCATCAATATGGATCATGCAACAAAGTAATAAATTTTTTATAAGCTAGGATATATACTCTTGGATTTGAAATTATCAAGATCCAAGGGTTTATATGTCAACCTATATAACATTATTACTTTGTTGTGAGGTGTACAATATTTTCTATTTTATAACACTATTTTGCTTGACATTGGAGTATGATGTTTGGGATTGGTCATCTTGTTCTTACAATTTCACCTATGATGTATGTTATCAATGTTGTAACATATTAATTTTTGACTTGAAATTTATTTGTAAATATTGTACCATGGTACATATTAAATTTTTACTTGAAATTTATTTGTAAATATTTTACCATGGTATTAAGGGATCATATTTCCAAACATGATATAAAGGGACCAAAAGAAATATCCTTTTCCACTTATTCTCTATCATTTAATCTCCAAAATGAAAATCTCATTAGAAAAGGAAACATCTGATTACTTAAAAAACTAGAAACAAGTGTATTGTTTATAAACTTCAATTTTTCCTTTCATTATTGATTTATATTTGGAAAAATTGATTCAAAATATATATTAGTGGGTAAGAAAAATATTTCAACTCATTACCTTCCTAATTTTAAAAGAAAAATATGCATCCCACTAGTAACTATTGGAAGTAATTCTGAAAACTAAAGGTATATTTTTCCTTATATAATCTTTTATATTAACTTTGAAATAAATTAACAAAAAAAATTTATCACATGTTGCAAAAGATTTCTTCCTTTTCATGTTTCATATGGGCTAAAGAATTCTTTTTCATTTGTTGTGTCTAGCCATTTTGAAAGATATTTTATTCACAACAAGAAAGATTAACAAAAACTTACAATTTTCTAGAAAACTTGGCCAAAATTTCCTTTTTGCATTTGCCAACGCTTTCTTTCTTTGGAACATTTCACACCCAAAGTTCTTTTACTTGTGAAACACCACATTTCCTCAAGTTTCCCTTAAATTTGATATGTCTCATTCCCAATAAATTTCCATGCCCACTATATATCACATCACTTCCATTTTGTGCAACATGTTTCCATAATTTTTCTTTCTATGCAACACAAATTTCCATTCATTGCCACATATAGATTTTTCTTCTTTTTCTCTAATGCAACTTTTAGTTTATTGCATCTTCCTAAAAATTTGCTCCTTTATCTTCCTAAAAATTTGCTTCTTTGACCATTTCTTATTCAAATTGTTTTCCCTTGCAACACACCATGTCACAATGAAGATTTTTACTTGTGATACTGTTAGCTTCCTATACCAATAGGTTTCATTTTTCATGATTGGCTGGGGAAGTGCCAAATATGTTCATCCTTTTTATGCTGCAAATATTCCATATGTTGATGAATTTTCACTATGTATAGGTGGTTAACTCTTGCCACAATTGATGATTAGCCAGACAGCTTAATCTTGGCTAGATCATGTTTGAATTTCACTTGTCTTAGAATAGAGAATAAAGGCATGCACAAACAGTTTAAGTTTGGCAGGCAAGTAGTCGGGTAGAGAAGCAAAGGGTCTCAACAGCTTAATCTGAGCCCTGGAAGAAATAAGGGTAGACTTAGATAGGAGGGCAGCTTAAAGAAAAGAGAGGAATCAAGGTTTGCTAGTTCAAATGCACCCAATGAAAATGAAGAGAAAATGTTAGGTATACTAGGTTGGGTAGGCAGTTTTGATGGTACAGAGGCATGGATTGTTAGCAATTTTCTCCTCTGGAATAAGTTGCGATCTCATGAAATCATAATGTACCATGGCAAGGTTGCTACAAAACAAATGGAGCATGACTAATTCCCCTCCCCATTTTCCCAAGAAACACTCACTAACATTCCCCCCAAGGGCAATGAGATCTGCTCATTACCCTTAGTCCACTTCATCCCATAGCAAAACTAAGTAAAAAGATGTTTTACCTAGGCAAAACAAGCCATATTTCTTGTGTATATAGTCTTTTATTCCATTTTGCCAAAGTTTCCTAAACCTCACCATATGTCATCCTTTCCTTTCCCCTTGGCCTAAGTTTTCACTCTATAACTTAGCCTAAACCATACAAACCCATCCCCCACAATCATATTAACCTACTAACCTTACTATATAGCTCCTATGTACATTCCCCCCCCCTACTATGTATAAAAACACAAAAAACCCCAAAAAATAAATACCCCGCCCCTTGGCTAACTATAGCCATATTTTAAATTTTTCTTTAGGGAGTTATTGGTCCACCAGGGGCCAATAACAACCCTCCACGTACCCATCGGGACTTATTTGGCCTCTGGCTAAATAAATAGCCAAAAAATCGCATTTTTCCCAAAAACCCACTTTTCCAAACTTCAAAAATGCACCAAGAAACATTACAAAACGTAAAAATTAAAGCGGGTCCACCGCCGCTAAATGACCGCCAGCTCCATCGCCCACCAACCGTTCGATCGCCACTCCTAGATCCGACGGTAGCCGGCGATTTCGGAAGCCCCAACTTGCTGAACGATAGCGTCTGGGGGATGGGCGGTATTTCCGCCGTACTGAGGACGCGTGTGAAGCGCCAGGTGTGTTCGGAGCCCCCTCCCCCGAAACCACTTTCCCCCAAAAGCAGTGCGATAATACCACTTACCACCCGCCCCCTCCCTGCTGACATCATGCCCACGTCACCTGATGACATCACCCGCCATTTCACCTGCCACGTCATATGCCACGTCACCTTCCATGTAAGCATCCGTACCCCGCTAAACGACAAAATTGACGTCATGCTGACGTCATCCCAAAAAAGCGCCCCTAACCCGCTAAAGTCAAATTTTTCGGGTAAAAAGGGTAAAAGTGTTTGTTTTTACCCATTCTCTGTTTGTTTCTTGTACACACCTGTGCATGCAAAATTACATGCAAAACACTATTTTCGACTGTTCAAGTCCGCCAACCAGCAAGTATATTGCACAGCTCGGCCCCTCGACCCACCTAGTCGCCTGCAAGTCGTCCATTTCACCAAGAAAACAAGTATTTACCAACAATTTGCTCCTGACCCTGTTTTCATTAGTTTCTCTGTAAAATTGGCCACAACATCCATAATTTAAAGAAAAAAAACACTGTGTTGCTGCCCAAAAATCCCCCATAAGCCTCTGAGCTGCCAAATTCACCATAAATCCACACAGTGAGCTAAAATTGAGCTCGTTCGGCCCTGTAAACTCTCCAAAAAACCCCCAAAGCCGTCTTTTGCCCACAATTGAAGTCCATTGTGCCAAATAGCCCATAGCTCCTGTTTCACCAGCTGACATCAATCCACAGAGCTAAATTGAGGCCACCAAACCAGTTCCAACGGTGAAAATCACAGAGAAATCTACAGAGCCCGTGTTCTGCCCATTCTGCCTGCACAGAGTCAAAAATTCCAATTTTAAAAGCAACAGAGCTTAGCCATGGAAGGTCCAGTGGCCTTAAACATCACTCCCCTATGCACCCCATAAAGAGTTAGAACATTTGCCCTTGGCTGAGAGAGATTATCTAATTCAAGACCTAGTAGGCTTCCAAAACCATCTTCAAGCAGTGTGTGAGCTCAGAAATAGTTACTTAAATCAAGATGATGTCTGTGGCATTTGGGAATCAAACCTACCCAGATACTACCTCCCCTCTGTGAATATATTCCCTGAGATCATTCACCTCTGTTGTGAGAACTATGAGCCAACAAACAAAGCAGTTAAGAGTCCATCTGGGACTACTCTTTTTTATATCACTCCTGACTCTATAAATCAGATGCTGAACTTCAAACCAACCCACCTCCAGTTTCCTCTTACCATGAAGTACTTGCTGGATGAAGGTCCCAAAATCTCTAGCTCAGAGATAACCAGAATTGCCAAAGTGTTCATGAGAGCAGATAGCCAGCCCAAGGAGCCACCTCCTTTTCACTATGCCTGCTTCACTGAAATGGGTAGATTAGTGGTTGATATGATATCTTTTGTGTTGGGGTTCAAGAAAAGTGAGCATATTGATGAAACCATATTGGTTATGATGTCTATCTTTACCCCAGGGCAGTCCCCTGCTGTTAAGTACAATTATGCCAAGTTTATTGCCAATAAGATGCATGACCAATTATTGAGGCTAGATAGGAAAGGAATCTTCAAACACTCTTCCTATATCTATCATCTATTTTTATATTACCAGCCTGATATCTTCCAATTCCCCATTAGAAAATTGGACCATAAAGGGGAAAGGAGGTCTGTTATTTTTTGGACCCCAATCTTTCATGATGTTCGCAACTCTCCCTACTCTTATTGTGAGTTTGTTAATCTTTTTGTATACCCAGTCTCTTCCCTCTTGATGAGAACTCCTCCTCCCAGATTGACACATGATATACAAAAAATACTACAGCTCTCCAAAAACGATAAAATAGGTGACTGGTACTTCTACCAGAATCACACTATTCTCAGGATATATGGCTGTGAGCTATGCCCCTATAGGCTGCCCAGATATGTGCCAATGAGACTGTTTGCCTTGGAATATTTCAGGAAATTCATCAATTCAGATCTGAGTCACTTCCATAGCACAAAGAAAAAGGCCCGATTGAAACTCAGAGACCAATTAGGCCCCTTTGTTATGAACAAGAAAGAGGGATGGAAGGATGCTGATGAACTATTGGGTCAAATATTCAGACTCAAGAGAAGCTTTTGGTGGGTACCATATGACCCATATGGCTTTATCAATGCAAGAAGGGTAAAATATAGGCTAGCACCCTATGAACGCTGCAGCATCCCTGACATAGAAAAGTATGCCAACCAAGATGAGTGGTTGGAGGGCACACTAGTTGAAGAGTTAATTGAGGAAGAAAAAATGGAACAAACCATGAAAGATTTGGAAAAAACTCTTGACTTGGAATCTTTTGGGCAGGTGTCTTTCAAAAAGCCACATCAAAAGGGGAGAGCTCATCAACTGCCACAACTGCACAACAGGTTGCCCAGGAAAAGACTACACCAACAATAGGGACAGCAAAGGGCAAGGAGTTGGTAGTGGCAAAACAAGAAACCATGGAAGAACAGTCGACTACCTCAAAGGAACACAGTCAAGGGCAAGCCCCTTCACTATAGACACAAGCACCAGAGGTACCAGCATTGCAAACTCCTCTTCCTGAGGAGAGAAGTAAGAAAAGGGATCGGGAAGAGACCACACCTGCAAGTGGGTCAACAGGTCAACAAGAGGCCAAGAGGCAAAGGGTAGATCCTCTTGAAGAGGACATTGTGGAAGACATTACTGAAAGCCCAAGAGGAGGGAGGGCCATTAGCCAACAGACTTCTGCTAGCTCTCACAGACAAGAAGGAGGGAGGCAGCATGGAATGGAAGTCTCCTCCTCAAGGTCACAAGCAAAGAAACCATCAGGCATCAAGTAGTCATTCATAGAGATTAAGGCTCAAAATGAGTCATTAAGAATTCAGTTGTATGACCAGTTTCTTAAGATGACACCCTCCAAACAGCATAGACTAATGGCAGCTTATGACATCAAGGAGGGAAAATTGATTTTAAGTCATTTCAAGCCCAAGGTTCAACAACCACAGTGTACAGTTGACTACATAAGAACCAATCTAGAAGTCCTTGCCAAGGAAATTCACCCAATGGATCAAATCGAATTGCACAAACAAACAGGTGAAATGGTCTATGCCACACTGGCAAACAAGGCAATGTTGGCCCACCAATTAAAAGAGTCATTGAGTAATACATCTGCTCAATTGGATTTATAGAAGATCTCTTCTCTAGCCAAAGACAACTGAATAAAGACTCTGGAAGAAATAATTGTTGAGTTGGGACATGATCCCAAGGATGCCAAGGGCATCAAAGCCTTGATCAAAAAGAAGGAGGAAGATATTGCTGCCCTCAGAAAGTAATTGAAGCTGCATGTCACCATGCATCCCCAAACAACAGAACTAGAACAAGAAAAAGCAGAAGAGGATGTCATGGATTTATTGATGAGAATGAACCAAAGGCTGATGCAGACAGATCAAGAGTTGGAGAAAGCATTGCAAACTAAGCAGGGAGAGTCGACCTCCCAGCCACCCGAAATAGCTCCAACAATTGTCTCTGCTCCCCCCACAGACACAACAGTAATCCCTCCCACTGAGCCACCATTGACAACAGGTACAACAACCACAGATGCTACAGCAGCAACAACAACAGAGCCTGAGACCAACATGAGGATGGAGGAAATGATGAAGGCAGTGAAAGAGCTAGAAGCTCAAATGTCAGAGCTCAAAGAGACAAAAGAAAGACTAGCCAAGCTAGAAGTGAGCTATGACAAATCAAAAATAAAAGTGGCAGAGAAGACCAAAGAGGTGAAGGCCCTGGAGAACAAGGTGAAATCACTGGAAAAGGATCTCACCTTGCATAAACCTCTGGCAGATATTAAAATGATTTTGTGGACCAAGATTGGCCAGTCCATTACTGACCAATGGAGATCAATTCAGACAATGTATGAACAAATGGAATTAATAGAAAGGGCACAAGAACAAATACAAAGGGCCTAGGCATCATTAGGAAATATGCTTGAGCAGGCCAATGCGCTCATCCATTTTTTGAACACCAATACTAAGGAACAATTAGCAGCTTTAGAGATCAACGACAGGACAGGCACCATTTTGACAATAAAGAAGGTGCTAACAATGAGAACTCTTATACAGACTCTAGAAAGAAGGTGTCAAGAGATGCAGATGGATATTAATGCCTTCACAGAGAAATTGACAAAATTGCAGCAGAGGGGTCTACCCAATTTAGTAACAAGCAATCAAAAACTGTTATCAGATCAACAATATGCTCATCGGGTGAACATGTATGTAACAAATTAGACCATTGCATCATCCAGCAGCTTAGAAGACACAGGACCTCCTTCCGGATAGAGCTTGTATAACAAATTGGAGAATTTGTTTTTTATGGAACATGAAATAAATCATCTTTTTGAAGTCAAGCCTAATTTTTACAGGTATACTGAGGCTGATGAAATACTGGTAAATATACAAAGACATCAGTTGCCCACAGAACACTGGTAGCAGAGTATGCTGGAAGTTTTGCCTAAGTAAATTCAGATCTTTTTGCCTATGTACACCTGGTCAAAAAGCAAGACACATGGCAGATATAAAGGGAGGAGCTCAAGCCAGGATCAGGACACATTAAAGATGAATCAAGAGCAGGTAAACAGATCAGGACAACAACTTAGGAAAGCAAAACAAGGACATAACTACCAGCCGAATTCCTGGGTGAAAAATCTAAAATATCTTGTTAGTTGAAGTAGCCAGCACAGTCACAATAATTTCTGCCTTCATTTCTGCATTTATTTCTCTAACAAAGTAACTGAGGAAGTTATTGCTCCTTATCTTATCCTCAAGATATTTTGTAAACTCTCTTTTTGTATAAATACCCCCCCAAAGAATATATTCGGGGTTGGTGATTCTCCCATTTGAACTGCGATGTAACTCAAATATTTATTAATACAAAGGGCGTTGAAATGCATTGCTGCTGGACCTTCTGAATGTGGATGTGATGATTCTGGACTCTGCTACAGAATTCCTGTGTCTTTCTTTGGCTCAATAAGTTATTCTAATTGTGTTTTATGTTTTTTGTGTTTGCAAATCTCATATATGTTTCATAATCTTAACAACAGGGAAAAAGAATAGCCCATAACTTTTTTTAATACACTCTGTGTTCAATTCCTGCTGTTATTTATGTTTTCTTCACAATTAGCATGAATAGAAATTCTTAAATGCTTATGTTTCTACTAATTCCTTTATTCTTAACATTGTCAAGGAATTCTTCATTTCTCCTTGAAAATATTCAAGCACCTTCCCTCTGCCACCATGATAAAGGATTCTTGACTGCCCTTTATCCCCTGGCCTACATCCCATCAATCACTAGCTTTCAATATTGTTCCAAACTGATTATCTTGCTCTGTAGTATTGCCTATCATCACAAAAGCACACTCAGCAGTCCATCTTCATAGACTCCATTTCCAAATGGAATTAACTCTATCAGACCTGCATCCTACCTCTGTTTGAAATCACCATCCAAACCCATTTAAAACAAACCTATTTAAAACAAACCTCTGCTCATCATAACTAGCCTAAAACTTCAAATAAACAAAGTTAAATCATATAGAGAGAGCTCTCTGATGTAGTTTGGCTAGAAATTGCATCTAAAAAATTGGTTAGTGGTTATCTCGGCTGTATTCCCTTTTCTCACAAGTTTTGGGGAACAACCTGACTGATAACAGATACATTGTAGCTCTAAAAAAATATTCTTTGAACATTTCACATGAACTAAAAAAAACATTTTCACACATCACAAAATTTTCTTTTTTGCAATATATTTCTCACAATATTATTTTCCATACAATACATTACATCATAATAAAATATCTTTCTTTAATATATTATTTTATTTATTTATTTATTTTTATGAAAAAAATTCTCTCTAACATACATCACATTCTCTCTTGACCTTTTCTCTCCATAACCAACTTTCCATTTTACATTACATAAAAAACATTTTTCGTGCCATATATTACATTTTGCTTAAATATTAAAAAAACCGTCATGAGGAAGTATATATAATAGCAGAACACACATTGAACCAATTTTTTTTTAAAAATATGATACACATGAGACTGAATTATTCACAAACATTAAAAAAGGTGTTTTTTCCACCTTAAGAACAATCGCTTATTATAATTTTATGAAAAAGAAAATTGAAATTATTAAACTTCTTGCGAGGGTAAAATTGACCTTACAGAGATCAATATAAAGAGATATAACCTACAATGATATTCACAAATTGTTAGATATTAATGTCTAGGAAAATTATACATCAACTGTGCAGAATCCAACCTACAGTTATATCATATATGAGTAGTTGATTTTTTCAATTTTATTGTTGCAGCGTATCATATATGTCTTTCTGGTCGGTCATATTTGGTATTGTGTTGGCAAAATTTCCAATTATCATGCTTTTTATTAACATATAACTCATAAATATTTTATATATATATATATGATTTGGAAGAGAAACACTTTTTAAGTTATAAATAGATAGAGGAAGAAACCACACAATATGAGTTGTTTCTCAGTAATTTGTATTTATTTAATTACTTGAACATAATTAAATAGATTGAAAATGGTTAAGAACAGAATATTATAATATTAGCTCACACACGCATTACTGAAATTAGAATTCTAACATGACCGACATTTCCTAAAGTTAGATTGTATGTACATTGTCTAAAACTATGAGTTAATTGAGTTTACCCAGGAGTAATTATCTCCAACACCCCCCCTAATTACAATCTCTAATACTTGTTGGTATAAGTCTTAACTAGGCTTATAATACTTGAGATTAAGTAAAAATGATGTTTTACTTCAACATGCTAGTGCAGGTTGTCGTGAGTTTTGTGATGTACAAGATTTTTATTCATTTTGCTCCATACTTTATATTTTACATATCTTTTGTTGTCGTGAGTTTTGTGATGTACAAGATTTTTATTCATTTTGCTCCATACTTTATATTTTACATATCTTTTATTGATAGCTTTAGATTAATTTTGGTATTCTTATTCAATATTTCTTTGTCTTTTTTTATCTGATTTCTTTGTACATTGGCTTATACCTCTACTACTATAGATTGAACTTTTCTCTCCATCCCTATAAGATACCAAAAAACATCTTTATTTTCTTTCATCTCTTCCATTGTTACAACTAATTCAACAACTTTGATGGTTGTTTTTTATCTTTTATGTTTCATTTTCCAATGTAATTATGATATCTTTTCCATACTTCCATCTCAATTATACTTGAGCTTCACAATCTACTAGACAAAAAAATGCTAATCAACTTCATTACAAAATTCAAATTTTACTACTAGATTTTTCATCTATTGTTGCTACTATAAAGACAATTTTAATTTCATCTAGACATGTGTATCCACACAGTAACTTCACTTTTTCATCTAGTACAGAATCACTTCACTTTTTTTACCATATCCATGCACTGCGTCTTGTACAGGATCATCATTTTCTTATGCAAATTCTTCAGCTAGCTCTACGGTATGATTCTTATGCAAATTCTTCAACTAGCTTTACTGTATTTCCTAGAACAATTATAATGTCCATAATATCTTATTTATGTTCTTCTACTTTGATGTGCTCTTTGATAATGTCTCCAATTATTTTTTGTGATATCAAAATCTCCAACTTCTTTTAAAAAAAACCTACATGATTAAAGAAATTCAAAACCGCTAAAAACATATACAGTAATATTAACTCACACAGACCTGATTGACACTTCCAAGATTTAAACTCTAATATAACCGACACTTTCTAAATTTATATTGTATGTACGCTGTGAAGCTTTCTTTTATAAACCACACCGTAACCTCCTTTGCCCAACTTTTGTGCGAAGTCGTTTGTGATCTTCTTGAGTTGAGACTGTGAATATCTGGTTGGCAGTGGCATTTCATAAGCATATTCCCTTAGGAATTTCTCCACCAATGAAATAGAGGTACTATTCAAAATTAAAAATAATTTTCGAAGGATTAAACATCTTCCCATACAAGTGAAGCTTCTTGCTGGGAAAGGCATGGTTATGGTTCATCCTGAGATGCAACTAGTGGCATGCCGAAGGTTATGTCATGGGCATTTCTTCTTGAATATTATGAGAGCTTTTGGGGTCAATAACTACCATTGGGTGAAAATGAAAGGCAGTCACAAACGCGCTGTGAGAAAGTCTTCGGCGTCTAGAATAGCCCTTTGGGGCATTATGAGAGACTCTTCGGGGTCTACAATGGCCTTTTCTTCGAAAGCACAGCCGCCATCTACGGAAGACTTTATTATCCCTGCGGCGGCAGTGGATAAACGCAATGGATAATTGGGTTAATCTGCAATTACTCGTGGGTTGAATAAAAATCAAAGTATTATTTCCAGGAAAACAATATAAATTAATTTGACTCTTCGGGGGTCTACAATGGCCTTTTCTTGGAAAGCACACCCTCAATCTACGAAAGACTTTATTATCCAAATGTTTATTTAAAAAATAAATGATTAAAATTTTAAAATTAAATATCTATTAAGGAAAAAAAAGTTTACATTTTCTTTGTGTTTGAACTTGATTTTAAAAGGGAGTAACATACTCAGTGCGTTGGTGGGAAAAGAAGAAGAGAGTAGTCATATGTGTGGGAATAACGACAATCTGAACAAAGTCAGAATAATCTTCCAAGGCTTAAACATCTTCCCATAGGGAAAGGCATGGTTATGGTTCATTCTGGGATGCAACTACGAAGATGCCCAAGGTTATGTCATGGTTATGAGAGCTTTTGGGGTCAATAACTACCATTGGGTGAAAAGGAACGGCAGTGACAAACGCGCTGTGAGAAAGTCTTCGCGTCTAGAATAGCCCTTTGGGGCATTATGAGAGACTCTTCGCGGGTCTTCGGGGCCTTGCTGAGTCGGGCCGAGCACGGTTAAATTGAATTGACGGCTGGATTGGGATAGGCATGAATGAAGCATATTATATTATTTCTTTATTTTAATATCGGTATATAATTTGTTTTTTC
Source organism: Pinus taeda (assembly GCA_000404065.3). Lineage (NCBI taxonomy): Eukaryota > Viridiplantae > Streptophyta > Pinopsida > Pinales > Pinaceae > Pinus > Pinus taeda. The sequence goes on from APFE030866168.1 coordinate 115,497, forward strand.
TTCATAGCTAGTGAAGTAGAGAAATCAACCCCTCAACTGTCCGGAGCATTCTTTGATTGAAAGAAGAACGTCATTTTCCGTTATAAATCAAAGGAGCGCGCTGAGTTTGGCCGAGCACAGTTACATTGAATATTCACCACTCGATTTGTGAAATTATAATGGCGTACCGTGTGGTGTTAGTTACGAAAAAGAAATTTTCTTTAATATAAACGTTATTATCCTAGTATATTAATTTTGGAATAGGTTTTATAATTTTAATTTGTATATTCATTTTGGAATAAGTTTTATAATTTTAATTTGTGTTTTTGAATAGTTGAATTTTGTCTTTAAATTAAAAAAAAATTAAATGGAAAATGGGAAATTTAAATTATTTTCTTATATTTAATGGATGGTAAATTGAGTAAAACATGAGCTTTGATTATGGAGTTTTGTTAGACTAAATGGAAGACAATGGAATCCATAACAACAATATTTAAGAAATTCACATTTGGGTTTAATTATTTATGGTTGATTTAGCCCGTTGGGGCATTATGAGAGACTCTTCGTCCTTTCTTGGAAAGGACACCCTCAATTTACGAAAGACTTTATTTTTTTTTTACACATGGTGAATCGGTAACTACACCCTCAATTTACGAAAGACTTTATTTTTTTTTTACACATGGTGAATCGGTAACTATCAAGCTTGATCCAGGGGAGACCCAGGATCAAACCTCATAGCTGCCACTATAACACCAAGAGTATAACCAACCACCTGTAGATCGGGTATACTAAGATCCTATGATTTTAGCAAGAGCAGACTCATCGGGAGGGGAGTCCGCCCCATCCTATGATTTTAGCAAGAGTAGACTCATCGGGAGGGGAGTCCGCCCCCCCATCCTATGATTTTAGCAAGAGCAGACTCATCGGGAGGGGAGTCCGCCCCTCTAGCCGCCACCATAACAGGGGAGGGGAGTCCGCCCCCCCATCCTATGATTTTAGCAAGAGCACACTCATCGGGAGGGGAGTCCACCCCTCTAGCCGCCACCATAACAGGTCACTGTACTCCGTGAGATTTGAACCGAGGTCTCCTGGGCTTCGCCCGAGAGGACCCACCATTAAACCGCACATCACTGTACAATTTACGAAAGACTTTATTATCACTCATTTGTACTTTTTCTCCTCGGGCAATGGACTGCCGTACAAATTAACCTACTTCAGTTAGATTCGTTGAGTTATGAATATACTCAACGTCAAGTTTGGAAATTGACGTCTTACAAGACTATTTTAAGTTTCAACAGATATTTTACGGTTGGTGAAAATTTTTGCACATCAAATCTGCAGTCTAAAATATAATGGGGTCCGTTATTTTTATGATAGGACTATGGCTAATGTGCTATATTCTTTCAAGATGTTGTTGTTGAGAATCAATGGAATATTATGGGCATTGGGTAATGGGGACTACAGGGCTATGCCACGCGGCACAACTGGCTAGCATGCTATATTCTTTCAAGATCTGGTTGTTGATGACATAATTTGATGACCTATTTACTAGCATTGGATTTCACTCTCTTGCTAAACAACTTTAGAATTTACTAGGTCCAAATACCACTTTAGCCTTTAGAATTTAAGAGGGTCCAGTTACCACTTTCGCCTTTAGAATTTACCAGGTCCAGTTACCATTTTGCCTTTGGCATTTATCTATATGTGGTTTCATGAATTATGTGTTTTATGGTCTTACATTTTCCTCTGTGATTGCTCTTTCTTTCTAATTGGGAAAAGCAATAACATCCCTGCAATTTTTTAATTTACCCTACTTCACTGTTGAATTTATTTTTGCCCTATTGCAGTGTTGAGTGTTGATTTTGTTAGCCTGTGAATATGGCATGCTTCAAAATTGCTACACTGGTCATATCAGCGGCCTATGAGGTATGTACTCTTTATTTACTTATGCCATTAGTTTATTGTAAAACGTGATAAATACTTACAAGTTATGTAAAATTTGGTATGGTATACAACCCTGGGGAAATTTTGAAGTAATTTAAGGCGTGGTTGCTTTTGATTTTGTTTTTATCTTACTGCAGTGTTGAATTTGTTAGTCTCTGAATATAGCAAGCTTTCTGGTTCAAAAGTGTTGAATTTGTTAGTCTCTGAATATGGCATGCTTTCTGGTTCAAAACTGCTAGACTGGTGGCATCAGCCTATGAGGTATGTACTCTTTATTTACTTATGTCATTAGTTTATTGTAATACCTGAAAAATACTTACAAGTTATGTAAAATTTGATATGCTATACAGCCCCTCACGATTAAGTAAATTAAGGCATGGTTGCTTTTGAATTTGTTTTTACGGGAAGTAAATTAAGGGGTGGTTGCTTTTGAATTTGTTTTTACTCTGCTGCAGTGTTGAATTTGTTAGGCTCTGAAATGCTTTCTCGTTCAAAACTGCTAGATTGGTGGTGCCTATGAGGTATGTACTCTTTATTTATTGTAAAACCTGAAAAATACTTACAAGTTATGTCAAATTTGATATGGTATATCGGCCTTGAGGAAATTTTGAAGTCAACTAAGGCGTGGTTTCTTTATTTACTTATGTAGTTAGTTATTGTAAAACCTGAAAAATACTTACAAGTTATATGTACATTTTGATATGGTATACAACCCTTCACGAAATTTTGAAGTAAATTAAGGCGTGATTTCTTCCAACCAGGGTAGGGAGCACTCAAACTCAGGTTGGTAGTGCGATAAAAACCTTAAATTCAACCAAAAAAAAAAGTTTGTATTTTATTTTTTGTATTCTAATCTATTATGTGTTTTATGGTTTTATGTTATTTGGTATTTTGAATTTTCAAAATTGCAGTGGATAAGAGGTTTAATCTTATTTCGTAGTTTTCTGGAATGGGAAGTTGAAGATTTTGAAATTACAGTGGCTGAAATTTATAAGGCCTAACTTCAAAATTGAAATTTGAAACCATTCATTATCATTCGTCATCTTCTGATGTGACTTCAAAATTGAAATTTGAAACCATTCATTATCATTCATCATCTTATGATGTGATATGAAATTTCTATTTGAAAGCTTATCATTTCTATATTTACAAGGACGTAACTTCAAAATTGAAACCATTCATTATCTGAAATTCCTATCCAAAAGCTTATCATTTATGTGATTTTCAGATTCCGAAAACATTCTACAAGAATATTAATTTATTTATTAACTCATAAAATTATATTAGTATAACTTAGAACCGTGATCTATCTTATAAGGGAGCTGGAAAATTTCTATCCTAAAGCTTATTGTTTCAAATTTTCATGTCAGGTTTTAAATAGTTTGAAATGAATATAAATTTATTTTATAATTAGATGTGTTATAAGGGAGCTGAAAATTTTCTATCTTAAAGCTTATCGTTTCAAATTTTCATGTCAGGTTTTAAATAGTTTGAAATGAATATAAATTTATTTTATAATTAGATGTGATGGTATAACTTTACCTGATTATGGATGCTGAAAAATTTCTATCCTAAAGCTTATAGTTTCAAATTTTCATGTCAGGTTTTAAAATGTCAGGTTTTAAATAGTTTGAAATGAATATAAATTTATTTTATAATTAAATGTCTTATAAGGGAGCTGAAAATTTTCTATCGTAAAGCTTATCGTTTCAAATTTTCATGTTAAAGCTTATCGTTTCAAATTTTCATGTCAGGTTTTAAATAGTTTGAAATGAATATAAATTTATTTTATAATTAGATGTGATGGTATAACTTTACCTGATTATGGATTTGCATGTGAAGGCCGTTTTGGTTGTTGAATTGAGTTATATATAATAGTTAAATATGTTAAAGCTTATCGTTTCAAATTTTCATGTCAGGTTTTAAATAGTTTGAAATGAATATAAATTTATTTTATAATTAGATGTGATGGTATAACTTTACCTGATTATGGATTTGCATGTGAAGGCCGTTGTGGTTGTTGAATTGAGTTATATATAATAGTTAAATTTTATTTAACAATTTCTTTTGTTTTAAATGCAATTGTTAATACCTTATTTTTTAACATCTAATATTTTTTTAACAAATATTTTTTTGGCTAATTGGTTTAACAATGTTTATGCTTTTTTTTAAGGACTTTAAACACCACATATCTCCACAATGGTATGATATTGTCCACTTTGGGCCTAAGCCCTCATGGATTTGCTTTTGGACTTACCCTAAAAAGCCTCATACTAATGGAGATATTTGTCCATCCTTATATAACCATGATCCTCCCCACTTCTAGTCAATGTGGGACTTTGGTCGTATACCCAACAATCCTCCCCTCGAACAAAGGACCATGGAGCCTCCCCTCAAACAATTATCCATCCGTCCACTCTCTACCAACCAGAATTCTTCTCTCGAATGCGTTGGAAGCACACGCCCAACCAGGATTCTTCTCTCCAATGCGTTGGAAGCACACGCCTTACATGGAGCACCACGGACACGTCCATGAAGAATCTGAAGCACACTGCCTGTCTAACTGAGCTCATCCACGGATCCCATCGTGATATTACCGAGGCCCACCACCTTCATTCGGCATTCCGAGGATTCATCCACTTGGCTAACTTCGGGGCATGGCTCCGATACCACTTGTAAGGACTCTGAACACCACATATCTCCACAATGGTATGATATTGTCCACTTTGGGCCTAAGCCCTCATGGATTTGCTTTTGGACTTACCCCGAAAGGCCTCATACCAATGGAGATATTTATCCATCCTTATATAACCATGATCCTCCCCACTTCAAGTCAATGTGGGACTTTGGTCGTATACCTAACATTTTTTACGTAATAAATAAATATCCATTATTAGAAAGTATTAACTCGGCCAATTTGTATGATTTAATGAACAAACATCTAATGAATTATTTACTTTGAAGCGTTATGAACAAACATAGAATTATTTCTTGATTATTACATAAAAGAGTTCAATGCAGGAGTTTATTGGCCTAAAACGTAAAGTGAAAAACATGTAAAATGTAAAAACGTCATGAACTTTTTATTTGACGGACAAAGAGAATTTGAAATTCCGGACCTACTCAGTGTGATCCTCGCTGCAAACATATTTTTTCCAAAAGAGATATAAGCAATGGTGATCACAAAATTTTATGTCGCAGCTACCTTACATGTGAACTGATTTCTAAATGCCTTTTTAATATATATTTTTGTATTTTTGTTGGGAAAGGAAAATGGATTTTTTATGAATTGTTTGAATTTTTGTAGTAACATGACCTGCGTCCTCGTGACATACCCGTTTATGTAATGTGAATAGGCCGATTTATGATTCTCTCCATGGTCAGAATAATGGATGTGATTTTTAGTGCATCTACACATGAGTTGGGTTGAACTTTGTCAATGGGTTAAACAAGGTTAAATATTCTTATAATATAAGGAATAAAGAGTAATATTTGTTAGGGAATTTGAAATTGAAAATATTATTTTATATTTACATTGAATTAAAATTTAATAATGGAAAAGTAGTGGTATTGTGTCAAAAATATATTTTTGATATTAATTTTGATAATAAGTTTGGTATAGATGTGTATATATTGATTTCCAATGTTAAAATTTTAGAGAAAACATATTTTTAATATTAAATTCAATAATAGGTTTGGTTTGCATGTGCATATATTAATTTCCAATATTAAATTTAATAATGTATTTGGTGTCTCCAAATAGACAATATATGTTTTCATTCTTTTATTTTCTTTTTACGTATGATTATTTTTTCTGGTGTCTTCAAAGTTAATGCAATGTCTTTCAATATTTATATTTCCAAATTTTCAAAAGTAAAAATGAGGAAAGAGAATGCGTAAAAATAAACAGTAACTTTGTAATTGTTGAAATGCTTAATTTTACACAAAACATAGGAACATAGAACATCAAATAATAAAATTAGACTAAAACGGTGGAAGACAAATTCATCTCCACGAGCATTTATTCTAAAGAGATTATAACAAAAACTTTAACAAAAATTGTTGCACCAATTTTAATATATTAATTCTAACTTAACTTATCACCCTAGATCCATCAATTTCCATCTACCTAGCGGCCTGGAGAGGGATCAGAACTCTTGATATGCAAATTTGGAGTTAAAAGTTGAAAATAATTAATATTATTTTGTATTAATGGAGAAATGGTTACACAAGTTGTAATGTATCTCCTTAGTTTAGGATTTGTTCCTAGAGTTTAGGAGTTTGGTTCCAACTTCCTGTTGTACTTAATGATGTAATCTTTCATTCATGAATGGTAGAGTGTACGGAGAGAGTTCTCTTTGTTTGAGTGCAGCCTCCAGGTGCAGTACTCACCTGTGAGATGCAACTCCTTTTTCAATTCAAGTCTGATTTTTATCTTAGTATCAGAGCTCAGAGTAGGGACAACCTTATTTTTTTTAGGATGCATCATTGATTACATAGGAGCATGTGTATATAGAAGCATTTGTAGAATCAGGTGGTTTGCAGTAACACCTGGAACACAGGTCTCAGATGAATGATCATCTCTAAGCAGAAGAAAGGGTTGGTGCGCTTTAGTCGCGAACAGTCGCGCCATTTTTGAGCAGAAGAGGAGTTGGCGTTGTTTTTTAAGGAACAGTCGCGCCATTTGGCGCGGTTTTTAGAGCAATAGTCGCGCCAACATGCCAGGAATTGCTATTGGCACGGAAAAGCAATCGTTAATTGCGCCAATTTCGTAAGGCGCGTCGATTTTGTTTTTGGCGTGGGCTTTTCGCCGTCAAGAAGTGCCAACCTCTTTCTCTTTGGAAAATATGCAAATTTTGCGGATCGGCCTTGCTCGGTGGTGGCACTTTCAAATTTCAGATCTGTTCGGTGGTAGCATATCGGATTTGCCCGGTGGTGGCGCATTGGAGCTCTTGATCTATTTGGTGGCAGCAGATCAAATTTGCCCGGGGGTGGCGCATTAGAAGTTCCTGATTTGTTCGGTGGTAGAAGATCGAATTTGCCCGGTGGTGGCGCATTAGAGTTCCTGATCTGTTCAGTGGTAGCAGATCAAACTTGCTCGGTGGTAGCTCATTGAAAGTACAAATTTTTGTTTTCAACAAAACAGAGGTTCGTATCTGGTATGTGGTGATTTTTTTTAGTGTTCAGTTGGATAGACTTATTCATCAGAGGATCAGAAATTTCATCAGTATAATATGAATAACATTATAGAATCGTATCTCCACGAGTCTGGAAAACTGGATGGATCAAATTTCACCAACTGGAAATTCAAGATGCAGACTTTACTTGAAAGTGCAAATGCATGGTCGATCGTTATAGGAAATGAGCTGAGACCAGGATCAGCTGCACAACAACAAGATTGGGATAAAAGGGAGACAAAAGCGACAGTCATATTGAAGATGTCCATAAAGAACAATGTTATCCCACATATTAGAGACTGTAAATCGGCCACTGACATTTGGACGACGCTCAAAAACCTATACCAGACATAGAATACAAACCGTGTCTTGTCACTTAAAGGCAAGTTGTTTGCATTGAAGATGGAGGAGAATGAGTCCGTTGCTGGAATCATTACTAGAGTCAAAGACCCGAAGGACAGATTGGGAGATATCGAAGAGAAAGTTTTTGATTCAGATCTGGTCACGATCACGTTGAACGGAATGACTGATGAATACCAAGTGTTCATCTTAGGGCTGTCAGCAAGGGAGAAAGCCCCTGCATTTGAAGAGCTGTCAGGGATTCTGCTACAGGAAGAGGAGCGGCGACAAAATTTGAAATCAAAGAGCAATGACCTTGCTCTGATGGCAAAAAGGAGACAATATAGAGGGAAGCAGCATTAGCAACCGTAGCAGCAACAGCAGAAAGGTGCCAACACATTTCAGAAGAGACCGTTTAAAGGTATGTCTGCTAATAATTTTCCCAGCAAAAAATATTTTTACTGTGGAAAACATGATCATCAGATTAAAGATTGTTATAAGAGGCAGGCAGATGAAGGAAGAAACAAACGGAGAAAACATAAGGGTTACTTTGTTGAGGAAGAAGAGGACCATAGCCACGAACTTTGACTATTTATAGTCGATTGTGCTCTTTCAACTTCAAAGGGAGATGAGGACGACATATGGTATGTCGACTCTGGCGCATCCTCACATATGACTAGTAAGAAGGACTGGTTTGAATTTCTTGAAGAAACTTCATGTGGGTCGAAAATCTATTTAGGAGATGATAATGGATATGAGATAAAAGGATATGGTGACATTCATGTAAAGTTACCTAGCGGTGACATTAGACATCTTAAAAATGTATTGTATGTTCCAGGAATTAAGAAAAATTTGGTCTCTGGCTCAATGATTACTGATCAGGACATGCAAGTTCAATTCTTTAAGACTAACTATGTCATTAAGGATAGCCAGATGGAAACAGTTGCAACAGGAGTGCGCGTGGGGAACCTGTACAAACTAGATGTGAAGAGTATAACACAGTAAGCAATGGTTGCAGTTGGATTGACAACCAAAGATCTCTGGCATCAGAGATTCAACCATCTTAATTTGCAAGACCTCATCCTACTTCAGAGAAAAGGTATGGTTGATGGACTCCTTGTTTTCCATAATGTTATGCTGGATTGTGATGGATGTGCATTAGGGAAAATGCATAGAGAAGAGTTCCCTTTACATGTTAATAGAAAGGAAAGAGATATTTTATAACTGGTGCATACAGACATCTGCGGAACTATGCAAACTAGGTCATTAGGAGGAGCATATTACTTTATCTTATTTACAGATGCTTGCACTAGATTTTCATGGATATACTTTCTGAGTAAAAAGAGTCAAGCCTTTCAGTATTTTAAAGATTTTAAATCTATGGTAGAAAACCAGATAGGAAAAAGGATAAAAATTCTCCACTCAGATCAAGGGGGAGAATACAGGTTGGGAGAGTTCATGAATGTCTGCAAGCATCATGGGATTGTGCAACAGTTTACAGTGCCCCACACTCCACAGCAGAATGGAGTGGCAGAACGGAAGAACAAAACTCTTGTGGAGTGTGCAAGGAGCATGCTTCAAGGTAAGGGTCTATCAAATGGCCTTTGGGAAGAATCTATTAACACTGCTGTGTATTTAAAGAATAGGAGTCCTACTAAATGTCTAGGCTTCAAAACCCCTTTTGAAGAATTGTTTGGATTCAAACCAGCAGTAAGTCACTTAAGAATATTTGGGTCAAAATCCTATGCTCATATACCTAAGGTAGATAGGAAGAAGTTAGATCCCAAAGCCCTGGAATGTATTTTTGTTGGATATGGCACTGAGTTCAAGGCATATAAGTTATTCAATCCTATGACTCACAAGGTTTTTGCAAGCAGAGATGTCATATTTCATGAACAGGTTGAAGAAGGAAAGGAGGATTCTAACAGTCATTGCCACATTCCATTGCTAATAGAAGAAAACAGTGAGGAAGATGAAGAGCAAGAGCAGAAACAAGAAGAAGAAGTAACAGATAATGTAATCAATGATGATGCAAGCCCAGAAAAGGCTGAAATAGGCAGAGTTGAGGTAAGTCCCCTACCAAGGAGATCAGGTAGGAAGACTCGATTATCTTCTAGACTGAAAGACTATGCATTAATGTCAAAGATTGTAAACATTGTAGAACCTGCAAATTATGAGGAAGCAGGTAAATCTGATGCATGGAGGGCTGCAATGTATGAGGAAATAGAGTCAATAAACAGAAACCATACTTGGGAATTGGTTGAATTACCTGAAGGTAAAATCCCCATAGGATGCAAATGCCTGTATAAACCAAAAATAAATGCAGATGGGAGTATAGAGAAACTTAAAGCTAGACTGGTAGCAAAGGGTTACTCACAGTAAGAGGGAATATATTTTGATAACAACTTTGCTCCTGTAGCCAAATTAAACACCATTAGAATGCTAATTTCCTTAGCCACAAAACATAAATGGCAGCTACACCAGCTAGATGTTAAGTCTGCATTTCTGAATGGTGACTTGAAGGAAGAAATTTATTTAGTACAGCCTGAAGGTTTTGTGAAAAAGGGACAGAAACATCTTGTGTGTAAATTGAGAAAGGCACTTTATGATTTAAAACAGGAACCTAGGTCATGGTATGAGAAAATTGACTCATTTTTTGTACAACATGGCTTTCATAGGAGCTTGAATGATCCAAATCTGTATACCAAGTTTAATAAATAAAGGCAAATTATTTTGATTTCTTTGTATGTAGATGATATGATCATAACAGGGAATGCTAACAATCTGATCAAAGAAATCAAACAGCAAATGTCACAAGTGTTTGAGATGAAAGATCTCGGAAACCTTCATTATTGCTTGGGATTGGAGGTATGGAAAGATTCTGGACAAACTTTTCTTACTCAAGTGAAGTATGCCAGAAGCTTGCTGGAAAGGTTCAGAATGGAGCAGTGCAGATCAACAACAACACCATTACAGCAAGATTTAAAGTTGAGCAGTGACGACGGTACTAAAGAGGTGGATGCCACCATGTACAGACAGTTAGTTGGCTGATATATCTGACTACAACTAGACCAGATTTGGCATATTCTGTTAGTGTGTTGAGCCAGTTCATGTCAAAACCACTCGAAAGTCACTGGGTCGCAGCAAAAAGTGTGTTGAGGTACCTTAGTGGTACTAGTAATTATGGCATTTTGTACACTGACACTTCTGATGTTATTCTAGCAGGTTTTTAAGATTCTGATTGGGCAGGTAACTTGGATGATTGAAGATCTATCACAGGTTATGAATTCAGCATTGGATCCGGGGTCATAGCATGGAGCAGCAAAAAGCAGAGCACTGTAGCTCTATCTTCGTGTGAAGCTGAGTACCAAGCATTGTGTGCAACCACATGTGAAGCTATCTGGTTGAGAAGACTTCTCAACGATGCAGGAGAAGAGCAGAAAGAGTCAACTGTTATCAAAACTGATAACCAGAGTACCATCAAGCTTGCATACAATCCAGTCTTTCATAAAAATACCAAACATATCGATACTCAGTTTCATTTTGTTTGAGAGAAAATATAGTCAAAAGAGATATGTGTTGAATATTGTAAAACTTGTGATAACATGGCTGATATTTTTACTAAGCCTCTTGGGTGTGTAAAGTTTGAATTGTTTAGAGGGATGCTAGGAGTTCAGGATAATCCCTTTCTCCATTAAGGGGGGGAGTTGAAAATAATTAATATTATTTTGTATTAATGGAGAAATGGTTACACAAGTTGTAACGTATCTCCTTAGTTTAGGATTTGTTCCTAGAGTTTAGGAGTTTGGTTGCAACTTCCTGTTGTACTTAATGATGTAATCTTTCATTCATGAATAGTAGAGTGTACGGAGAGAGTTCTCTTTGTTTGAGTGCAGTCTCTAGGTGCAGTACTCACCTTTGAGCTACAACTCCTTCTTTTTCAATTCATGTCTGATTTTTATCTTTAAATAGATCTAGGTCGATTTAATTATTAATTTAAATTAATCATAATTATAAATTAATATTGTGTTATTTTATTTAAATTTATGTGATTTTATCAAGTGAAATGTTTTATTAATAATTGTGCTTATAATTATTTTATTTTATTTGATTTAATCATTTATATTACATTCAATATCTCTACCATATTGCTTTGGAGACCATATCTCTACCCAAAAATCAAGATAAATAATAGGGGAAAAAATGTTTTATGTATTATATAATATTGTTGATTTTACTTTATTTTTGTAAATTTAAAATTAAATTAAATTTATTAAATTTAATTTAAAAAATTCAATAAATTTGTAATTTTTTTTAATCCCATTTATAAAATTTAAAAATGGCATTAAAGTTTGCAAAACTATATTTACACTCTACTTATCTCTAAAATCTAAAAATAATATAACCATCCTCTAAGTACTAGATAATACGATAAACTTTACATTGTATGCATTTTTCGAAAGGAATAAAACAAAGCATAAAAAACTTAGAGAAAACTGCTAGAAGTAGTACCTATTAGAAGATTAACCTTCCACCATCTTATATTATTCTTTGTTGTATTGTGTTTTCAAATAATATAACCAGCCTCTAAGTACTACATAATACGATAAACTTTACATTGTATGCATTTTTGGAAAGGAATAAAACAAAGCATAAAAAACTTAGAGAAAACTACTAGAAGTAGTACCTATTAGAAGATGAACCTTCCACCATCTTATATTATTCTTTGTTGTATTGTGTTTTCATTTTGAGTATGCTTTATTAGGTTTCTTCATCTTTTAAAGAAGATGAGGTAGATTTAGTTTTTTGTTAGTTTAATGGAAACCACATTTTTCACTAGCTATATTCCACTTGTTTTAATCATTGTAGTTGATGAACTTTATTATCAATCACATTATAGTATTGAATTTATTACTAGTATAGATTCATCTTAAGCATGGATCTAATATCAGCAGAGAGGGAGCTTAAAAACTTAACATAGATCTTCAAATAGTTTATTTTTTTTGCTTCTAATTATTTTACATGAAATTACTTTACATGCATAGCATATTCATCTTTATTTATTTTCTATTTAGAGTATATTTTATTTTTATTTTAAGAGGAACACTTGTCAACTCCCATGTTGAGCACAAACATACTTAGATATCCCCTCATATTGAGCTCTAGAAAGTGTCTGAGTTGTAAATAAGCCTCTGGGCTCAATTAAAACTTAAAGTATTAAATTTATTATTAAGGCTTTAAAATTAACATATTTATAATTTGATATTAAAATTATATTTTAAACATTTTATTTTCATTTATAAAATAATTTTATTTATTAAAAATTTTGTTTTTAAAAAATAAATATATCTATTTTAATTTAATTTAATTTTATTTTATTAAAAAATTATTTTAAATAAATAAATATATTTATTTTTTAATTCAAAAAGTATTTAATTTAGGACTATGTTTAAACCAATTTTTAAATAAAATTACTAAAATGTATTTAGAAAGATCCAAAATTTGAATTTAAATTATATTTTCAAATTTTCCCAATAAAAATAACATATATATTTGTATAATCAATAAAAATAATTTGTTTATATAATCAATCAAAATAACAATTTTTTACTTTAATTTGGCTAGGGAGCGAGTTTTTGACATAGTGTGTTTCGATAAAGATCAAATAAACTTTTTTTTTTGAAATAGTGTGTTTCAATAAAGATCAAATAACCTATCTTATAATGGTTAATTTTTAATAATAATAATAATAATGAGTAGATCTTTATAAATTAATCTGGATAAGGATCAAATTTTTTGATGTGCAAATTTGTAAATCTTTTAGAATGTATAGAAAAAATTTATATTTTAAAAAGATTTGATCTTTCTTGATATTTGATATATCCATGGTTACAATAAATCTATATTTTGAATGCATAAATAGATTCGACACCTTGAATTTTTTTTAGAAATTTCAATTGTGTACACTTTAAATTTACAATTTCAACAAATTTCTATTGAATTTTAATTGGAATTGAAATTATATCAGAAAGCCAAATATAAAATAATGAGACTACTTCAAATATTTTAAACAAAACCATTTTTTGTTTCAATTACTTTTATATAATATATACATAGTTTCTTTTATTAACCATATTTAAATATATATACATATTTTACATTGAAATATTTTATTCAAAAATAAATATTATAATATCCTATTATTTTAATTAAAATGGCCATTGAAAATTTTCATTTGAAATATTAAAATTTCCTTCTTATTACTTTTTCTAAAAATTAATTGCATTTTTACTTTCAAATAGTTTAAGTTAAAAAGTTTAATAGTTAAGGAGTGAAATTATAAGGTTGATTTTTTTGTTAACTTTTAATTATTTTATCTCTTTTAAAAGTTGATATAAATTTTGTTGTTTCATATGAACATCAAATTATTATATTTATGGGTGAGGGTGGGAGCGAAATATTTTTACCACATTTCATATGTCAAAGTAAGATTATTGATGTTTTATAATACTTTGAATTGAAACTAACCAAATATCTATATCCATTTTTATTTTTTTTATCATAGTCAACCTTGGTTTTTATTTAGACAATATTTATTTATTTTTAAAGGACATGCATGAACTCCACATTTAGTACAGAAAAAATTACACATCGCCCTCATACTAGGTTGTACAATGACCCTAGGTACAATTAGGATACTTCCTTAAGGGGATGCTTCGTGGTGGTGTGTTTGTTCCCTTCTTATAAGTAAACTTTCTTCATGGATTTATCCTCTAAGTTTTGTTATTGTAAATCAAATAAATGATGATTACAGATAAAGTAAATTAAATAACTAAACTAGATCTTAACTCTGGATTTATCAAGGTTGTACAATGAGCCTAGGTACAATTAGGATACTTCCTTAAGGGGATGCTTCGTGGTGGTGTGTTTGTTCCCTTCTTATAAATAAACTTTCTTGATGGATTTGTTATTGTAAATCAAATAAATGATGATTCTTGATAAAGTAAATTAAATAACTAAACTAGATCTTAACTTTGGATTTATCAAGGTTCAAGTCTATTTTCTAGTGAAAAACTTGAGAAAAAGTTTGCACCTCAAGATTGGATTCCTTTGGGGATTGGTAGACCATAGGTTAAAATGGATCTACGTTGATTCTTAATAATATTATTGGTATTTATAATCACGTAAATCTATGTTAACCAAGGATCTAGCAGTCTCATAGAGGTATCAAATCTCCCTAGGTGCAAACCTCTTTTATAGTGCAAAACATGGAAAAATCTTTACACCTCAATAAATTTGATCACATTGTTCAAGATGAATCTCTCTTTTTTCTCTCTATTTTTTTTGAATGCATCAATGGACTATATTGTGGACACTGGACACTATTGAGCTTAAACTTGCAATTCCAACAAATCTAAGCTACATTTAGAGAAATTGAATAAAAACTTATAATTGAAAAATATCAAAATATATAATAATTAAACTACCTAAAATGTCTATATGACATCGAAATATTTTATTTAGAGATCACAGGGTTTACATTAAAATACTTTTTAATTAAAATATTTTTAAATACACTCAATATATTAAAATACTTTATTTAAAATACTTTATTTATAACATTGATTTTTTATTTTTTCTCTTTTACTATTTTTTAAATACCTCATCTTAATTTTAGGTTGATAATTGAATAAACTACAAATTTCCCATTTCCCATTGTTAAAAAGTCTTAAAATTTTGTACAATAAAATACAAATCATTATTTAAACTAACCACACTATTTAGGTAGGGATGTGTGCATTTTTTTTTGTATCTTGCCACGTCACCGTGGCATGTCAAGATTGTGTAAATGACTGAATGCCTATGTCTTTATAGGATTTTTGAAGCCATATACAATAGTGAACATGTTTTTCATAAATTACTACATTTGTTAGGAAATGATTATTAATTAAACAATTTACCTCCTTAATAGATATTATTATATTTAATATAATAATTTGATTATTATTATTAATGATTGGTATTTTAATTTATTATAATTTAGAAAAATAAAAAATATAAATAACATTAATGGTATAGATAAATCAATGGATATAAGGTAGATATTTATAATATTGGTTTGTTGTGATTCTATTTTTATTATTTGAAATGTACTTATTTATTTTTATGAATGATGATTTTTTTTCCATGTATGCTCTATTTTATGTTTCTTTTTGGTTCCAAATCATAATTGGTTTTTAATGATCTATCTTGTACAGTGGTTAGTAGAAATTAAAGTCTACTGATGATGATCAAGCCAATATCAACAAAATTCTATCTTTCTAATTAAATGGAATGTGGCTATACATTTTATGAATGATGATTTCCTTCCATGTATGCTCTATCCTATGTTGTTGTTTTTTCTTTAAGCTTGGCAGGACCCTTCATTTTTCTATTTAAAATCAACAAATTTACACCACATAGGTTGGCTAGGTGGCCTCAACTTTCCCAGTGGGAAACCAAGTCTGTTGGCCACCTATCCTCATGGTAAATCATCCAAAAACAGTAAAGTTTCAATCTTTCTAACCAAGCTAAGTATGTCTCTGTTTCATGACAAGACTTTATATGTCTATCTATCCATAAGCATGCATAATGTAAATTAAATGCTAATTTCATATAAAAAAAAGAAACAAGGTAAACTGACTATCCCTTCTGCTCTTCCGATGTCAATTCCACTAGTGTCGGATCCTTGATAGTTTCTCTAGGCATCTCAATCAATTTGATGATGCATGGGATGTGCCTTTGAATTTTGTCCAATCAGATGTCCTGCTTGTGGAGTTGGAACTGGATTCACTGCAAATCTTGTTTGTGGTTTGGCATGTCTTAGAGAGAAAGAGCCATCCCTACCGAGATCTATTCCATGGCCTTCCACAATAGGATTTTCATAAGCCATTAGAGGTATAAAGTATGCTTGAATTGGTTTATCCTTCCTCTGGTATTCCTAGGGCCTGGGAATAATGTCCTCTAGTTCTCTATCTCCCCCTATATCTTACTACTCTCCTTGATTTCTTCCTCCCATTCTTCTAACAAATTTCGAATGCCTTCATCTGTTCCATCCCGGTATGCCGCGACGACTTCACTAATAAGATGCTCAACTGATTTCATTCCTCAACGGGTTCCGATATGCTCAGGTCCTTAGCCTTTGTAGCTCCCAGCCTCGTCTTCCGCGACCCCTTATTCTTGTTGGTCAAGCCATATCCACACTGTTTGATACATGTTCACAAGAAAGAGGTGTTATCCTCAGGATTTGAAGCATTTTACTGTCTTGCTTGGAATTTTCAATGCCATCATTCTCTCCTTTCTTTATCTTAACCCAATTACTCATAGAACAGGGGGTAGGGTGGCCTATGGGCCAGTCATGAGGCATGGGCAGTCTCCATATCCCTTCAAGCTTTTCACTCCTCTTTCTTTGATGACTCAAAAACCCTGTAAGGTTGACAAGTCCCTGCCAAGGCCATGCAAGTATCCATAGCATCAGCCCAACTAGTCTTCTACCCTAGTATGCCATCTCGTTCCCATTTGCCTAGTAAACCAAAGCCATTCCTCTGGCCTTGTCATACCCTTTCTCCCCCCAGGGATCCTAGTAGGTTTCTCTTTGCAGTTACTACTCCAAGTTCCCCATATCTTTCCGAGGTTGCATCCATAGGTCCACCCACCACCCGAACAAGTTAGATGCTCTTTGCTACCCTTAGCCTCTACTGCTAAGATGCTACCTACCCATCCCCATCACCCAACCTCTGTCAGTACACACCATGTGAAGCCCGAAGTCTCAATGCTACCCACAAAAAGGGCCTCACAGCCACTGGCCAGATCACTTCCCGACGAACTAAAAAATAAGATGCAAAACCAGACTAATACAACATGATGCCTCTTCCAATTTCCTTACATTTCCCCCAATTTCCCTTCCTAGATGTCTCCCATTCCCCCCATCGAGAATCAAATGAGGTCAACATTGCAAGGGAAGAGCAGAGCCAGGATACATACCCATTTTCGCTCCAAGGTTGCTGTCACTGATGCTGTCGCCTTCCTTGTCTGCTTCTCCATCTCCTTACTCCATATACCATATTACAATTCTTCCTCACTTGTCTTACCTTAATCGCTATTCCTCTTACCTCGTCCCTGCCACCTTTCCCACCACCCTTGCATGTACTCATGTGAAGGGCCATTGCACCCATCGCCTTGAGCGTGTGGGGCATAAATGAGTGTACCTCTCCTTTATTCTTCATTACTGCCCACAAGCACTGTCATCCTCTGGCACGCACCCTGATGATGGTTATCCTATGTTGATTTTGGTTCTAACTCATAGTTGGTTCTCTAATGACTTATCTTGTATAGCACCTAGTGGACATTAAAGTCTAGTGATGATGATGAGGTCAATGTCAACGAGATCTATGATGTCTAAATATTATAGTGACAATAGAACCCTTATCATGGAAAGAAATATTATATTCATAATGCAAGCCCTCACAAGGTTGATTTGTAATGGAAATACAAGATCCTTGAAAGAGATACCTAGTTGTATCTTAATACTTTCAGACCCTAAAGAATCCATAACTATTTACAGTAATGTAGCAATGTCCCTTAGAGTTGTTAATATAAAGAAGTGAATTTTTGTAAATTTAAGATATATGAATTTCTATATTTTGTTTAAAAAATCATACATGGGTTTTTGTGTGGAATGATTTATAAATATTTTAACAAATAGTTTTGGAAGTCTTGCTTGTGATTTTTTTGGTATATTTTAAATAATTCTACTATATAATTTAGTATTCAAGAAAATGGTATTTTTTAACTACTATGTGATTCATGAACTTAATATTACATGTCATCTATATTATTAAGAGGTTTTACGTTGATTCAAAGAAACATGAAATGATTGGATGTAATATCCTTAATCCATATAATCCAACTAAAAGTATTAATTCTACCAATGACTATTTAACTCCTACTCATCATTCTATATGACTTTTCCAAGTAAATATAAAAGGTCATTATGCATTTGTTTCTAATTACCTTCTAAGGAATTTCCCTCATGTGCTTCATATGTTTTATTAAGCCCTCAAGGTCATTGAACACAATCATCCAAATATGTTAGACAATCATTGAGATCATATTGACCATTGATATGAATGGTACACTGAATTAATGCAAATTAAATCATCCATTGTCACCTTACCTTTTGATTATTCTCATCATGTTTTAACAATTTGTTGGTGTGGTCATTGACATGTTTCTTATTACATATTATGATTTGCAAAATGGACAATTAATACTGAATGAGACAACATTGCTTCTAAATTCAAATTTGGGCTTAATAATGTATATACTTAATCACTTGACTATCTAATATATGTGAATTTCAATGGTTAATTTTTTATATCTTCTTTTGAACAATATCAGTTAGAGATGGTTCCATGCAAAACACCACTTGGGACTAACTTCATCAAGTTTTTTTCTTCAAAGTCAAACTAGGATTATATTACAAGGCAATCAATATGCATCATTTAACAAATTAATAAATTTTTTATAAGTTAGTATATATACTCTTGGATTTAAAATGCTTAAGATCCAAGGGTTTATATGCCAACCTATACAAAATTATTACTTTGTTGCGAGGTGTATAATATTTGTTATTTTATAATACTATTTTTCTTGACATTGGAGTATGATGTTAGGGATTGGTCATCTTGTTCTTACCATTTCACCTATGATGTATGTTATCGATGTTGTAACATATTAAAATTTGACTTGAAATTTATTTGTATATATTGTACCATGGTATTAAGGGATCATATTTTCTAACATGGTATAAAGGGACCAAAATAAATATCCTTTTCCACTGATTCTTCATCATTTAATCTCCAAAATGAAAAGCTCGTCGGAAAAGGAAACATGTGATTACTTGAAAAATAGAAACAAATGTATTGTTTTTAAACTTCAATTTTTTATTTCATTATTGATTTATATTTGTAAAAATTGATTAAAACTATAGATTAGTGGGTAAGCAAATGATTTCTACTCATTACCTTCCTAATTTTAAAAGAAAAACATGCATCCCACTAGTAACTATTGGAAGTAATTCTGAAAACTAAAAGTATATTTTTCCTTATATGATCTTTTATATAAATTTTGAAAAAAAAAAAATATCACATGTTGCAAAAGCTTTCTTCCTTATGATGTGTCATATGCCCTAAAAGTTATTTTTCATTTGTTGTGCCAAGGCTTGTGAAAGATATTTTCTTCACAACAAAAGAGAATATTAAAAACTTATAATTTTCTAAAAAACTTAGCCAAAATTTCCTTTTTTCATTTTCCAAAACTTTCTTCCTTTGCAACATCTCACACCCAAAGTTCTTTTACTTAGGAAACACCACATTTCCTCAAGTTTCCCTTTAATTCGATATTATTCCCAATAAATTTCCATGTCCACTATATATCACATCACTTAAACGTTTAACTCCATTTCGTACAACGTGTTTCTGTGCAACACAAATTTCCCTTCATTGTGACAAATAGATTTTCTTCTTTTTCTCTAATGCAACTTTTAATTCATTGCGTTTTCCTAAGAATTTTCTCCTTTGACAATTTTGTATTCAAACTTATTTCCTTTGCAATACACCATGTCACAATGAATATTTTTACTTGTGATACATTGTAGCTCTAAAAAAACATTTCACAGGAACTAAAGAAAACATTTTTACACATCACAAAAATTTCCTGTATTATATAATTTTTATATATTATATAATATTTTTGATTTTACCCTATCTCTGTAAATTTAAAATTAAATTAAATTTATTAAATTTATATTAAAAAATTTCAATAAATTTGTATTTTTTTATCCCATTTATAAAATTAAAAAATGTCATAAAAATTTGCAAAAATATATTTTACACTCTATTTATCACTAAAATCTAAAAATAACATAACCATCCTCTAAGTAGTACACAATACAATAAACTTTACATTGTATACATTATTTTCCAAAGGAATAAAACAAAATGTAATTTTTTTTAGAGAAAATTGCTCGAAGTAGTACTTATTAGAAGATGAACCTTCCACCATTCTCTTCGCATGTCAATGGATCCTAGCTGCTTATCTATAATACAATGAACCAATTTCCTCTTATATTATTCTTTGTTGTGTTGTGTTTTCGTTTTGAGTATACTTTATTAGGTTTCTTCATCTTTTAAAGAAGATGACGTAGATTTAGGTTTTTGTTAGTTTAATTGGTTTTCACGAGGTATATTCCACTTGTTTTAATCATTGTAGTTGGTGAACTTTATCATCAATCATATTATAGTATTGAATTTATTACCAGTATAGATCCATCTTAAGGAGAGATCTAATATATACACCACTTCAAAAGATTTAACCATAAAAATTTAACATAGATCTTCAAATATTTTATTTAAATACCGTGTTGTTGTTGTTGTTGTATTTTTTTTTTTTTTTTAAATATAGAGTTTAAACATCTTACTCACATATTTCTTTTATCTCTAATTATTTTACATGAAATTACTTTACATGCATAACATATTCAATTTTATTTATTATAGCCTAAATTTATTTTCTATTAAGAGTGTATTTTATCTTCAAACGTTTTAACCATAAAAAACTTAACATAGATCTTCAAATATTTAAATACCATGTTTTTTTTTTTAAATATAAAGTTTAAACATCTTACTCACACATTTCTTTTATCTCTAATTATTTTACATGAAAACTTTACATGCATAGCATATTCAATTTTATTTATTGTAGCCTAAATTTATTTTCTATATTAATAGTGTATTTTATTTTTATTTTAAGAGGGACACTTGCCAACTCCAGGTTGCGCACAAACATACTTACATATCCGCTCGTATTGTGTTGTAGAATGAGCCGTTGGACTCAATTAAAGCTTATAGTAACAAATTTATTATTAAAGTTGAAAATTAACATATTTTATATATGATATTAAAATTTATATTTTAAACATTTTATTTTTCATTTATAAAATTTATTTTATTTTATTTTAGTAAATTTTTGTTTTAAATAAATAAATAATTTTGGTTGGTTAATTAGAAGTATTTAATTTACAATTTTAATCTATTTTTTTTTACCAAATTTTGAAATAAAATTAACAAAAAATGTATATGGAAAAATCCAAAATTTAAATTTAAATTATATTTTCAACTTTTTTTAATGATTTTTTTTCTAAATTCAATGCCATAATTTTTTTAACTACAATTAAGATTTACAACATATATTTGCATAATCCAATAAATAAAAAACAATTTATCTTTGACTGCTCAAGGTTTATTAAACATTTATTATTTATTTTTTAATGGCTTCATACAAAAAATGAATATGGTCTTTTTGGCTATTTTTCATTTATTTATTTTAATTTGGCTATATCTAAACTAAGCCTTAGGGAGCACTGGCTATGCTGCCTTGTTTTTTTGACATAGTGGGTTTCAATAAAGATAAAATAAACCATCTCATAATGGTTAATATGGTTAATTGTTATTAATGAGTAGATCTTTGTAAATTGATTTGGATAGGGATCAAATTTCTTGATATGCAAATTTTGCAAATATTTTAAAATGTATAACTTGAAAAAAAAAGTTTATATTTTAAAAGGATTTGAGCCCTCTTGATACTTGATATATCCATGGTTATAATAAATCTATATCGGTCTTAATTGCATTTTTGAATGCATAAATGGATTCACCTTGAATTTTTTTTAGAAATTTCAATTGTGTACACTTTATATTTACAATTTCAACAAATTTATATTGAATTTTCATTGAAATTATATTTGAAAGTTAATATCTAAAATAATGAGACTAATTCAAATATTTTAAACATAATCATTTATTGTTTTCAGTTACTTTCATATAATATATACATAGTTTCTTTTTTTAACCATATTTAATATATACATATTTTACATTGAAATATTTTACTTAAAATAAAGATTAAAATACCCTATTATTTTACTTAAAATGACGATTAAAAAAATTCTTTTGAAATATTAAAATTTCCTTCTTATTACTCTTTCTAAAAAGTAATTGCATTTTTACTTTCAAATAGTTTAAGTTAGAAAGTATAAGAGTTATAGAGTGCAAATATAAGGTTGTTTTTTTTTTTTTTGTTAACTTTTTAATTATTTTATCTCTTTTAAAAATTGATATAATTTTTTTTGTTTTATATGAAATATTTTGACCATATGAAGTAAGATTATTGATGTTTTATAATGCTTTGAATTGAAATTAACCAAATATCTATATCCATTTTTATTTTTATCATAATCAACATTTTTTTATTTAGAGAATATTTATTTTTTTATTTAAAGGACATGCATGAACTCCACATTTAGCACAGAAAAAATCACACATCACCCTCATACTAGATTATACAATGAGCCTGGGTACAATAAGGATACTTTCTTAAAGGGATGCTTCGTGGTGGTGTTTGTTCCCTTCTTATAAATAAAATTTCTTCATGGATTTATCCTCTAAGTTTTGTTATTGTAAATCAAATAAATGATGATTGTGGATAAAGTAAATTAAATAACTAAACTAGATCTTAAGTCTGGATTTATCAAGGGTCAAGAGGGATCAAGTATCTCAAGATGCAAATCTATTTTCTAGTGAAAAACATGAGAAAAAGTTTGCACCTCAAGATTTGATTCCTTTGGGGATTGGTAGGCCATGAGTTAACCTATGTTGATTCTTAATAATATTATTGATATTTATAATCACATAAATATATGTTAACCAAGGAACTAGGAATCTCATAGAGGTATGAAATCTCCCTAGGTGCAAACCTCTTTTAGAGTGCAAAACTTGGAAAAATGTTTACACCTCAAAAATTTTTATCCCAATGGTCAAGGTGAATCACTCTCTTTTTTCTCTCTATTTTTTTTTTAATGCATCAATGGACTATATTGTGGACACTATTGAGGTTAAACTTACAATTCCAACAAATCTAAGCTACATTTAGAGAAATTGACTAAAAAAGTATGATTGAAAAATATCAAAATATAGCATAATTAAACTACTTAAAATGTCTGTATGACATTGGAATATTTTATTTAAGGATTACATAGTTTACATTAAAATCTTTTTTTAGTTAATATATTTTTAAATACACTCAATATATTGTAATATTTTATTTATAAATCACATTGAATTTTTTTTCTCTATTTTTGTTTTTTAAATGCTAAATTAAATTTTATGTTGATAATTGAATAATTTACACATTTCCCTATTTTTTAAAAAGTCATTAAACTTTGTACTTTCAATCACTTATCTTTCTTGGACATTGAAATATTTAGTTTCTAGTAATTAACTTTTTTACTTTCAATTACTTTTTGTTGCTAAGCATTGAAATATTTCAGTCTATTAATATTAAAATATGTTTTTTGACTCTCAGTTTCATATATACATCTATATGAGGTTGTATGGAAATATATTACTTAATATGGATATTCAAATAATTTATTTAAGTTCTATATTAAAATATTTTTAAAATGTATACGAATTAGACATCTTCCTTAAACTGATTTTTTCACTTTTAATTTCTTTATCTATTTTTAAAGTTGATATAAAATTATTTTACTTAACATGTAATATTTAATGTAAATATTTATTAGGTTAATTGCATTTACCTTACTATTTAAAGACTTAAGAATATATGTGTGTGTGCCTGCAATATAGAAAAGCATAACGAAACTTTTGATGTTAAAATTAATTTTGTTAGAGTTAATTGTCACTTACCTTCCCTTCCTATGAGATAATTTCTTATGAATAGGACATAACCTAGGAAGGCAGAGGGAAAAAAACACTCGAGACATATGGAAATAGGAAAGAAGAAAAGATTGGAAAACTTACAGAGGACGTTGTGTAAGGAGCAAGATGTTGCCCATGAGGTGTTCTTGAGTTGGACAAAGGGCTAGTGAAAGCCTCAAAGTTTTTGTGATTATAAAAGAGTTTTTGGTTGGATCTTCGAGGGGTTTTGTTGCCCAAGAATCACCTTGAAGGGTGATTTATCAATCAGTGTTGTGGTATCAAAGAAGCATGAGGGAGAAAAACAGACGTAATTTCCATTCTCGTTGGGTGATTGTGGTATTTCCAGTGGCTTATCAGATACCTTAGAACCACAGATAAATATTTTATCAGTTCTTGGCATAGGGAAAATATGTTGAGGAATACTATTAATGATCATTAAAGAGGTGTAACGTAACCTCACATGTAAAAGCAGGGAGTGAGAATTTTTTACACAAATTACCTATAAGTAATTATCCAAATCACGACTCCAGATTCCTCATTAACCATTAGATATGATGTTCTTAGAACATAAAGTAAATATCAATAGAGGACAATAAGTAGTATAATCATTATCAACCACTATTGTAGTACAATAACATAAATTGTCTGATGAACCTTGCATCCATTTCTTATTTTCCTTAACCATATTAATTAATCACATACTTGACATTATGATTATCACATCAAATAAAGAATCATCATCGTCAAGGATTCAATATCATCAACTGAGACAATAAGCAATCACAATATTGAACACTGATATACCCTAGAAACCCCGTAGGGTGAAAACCAGCAAATGTTTAATCTTATTATTAAACGCTCATGAGGGTTTTCACCCCTCACTCAATGGATTATAGGGGATTCCATCCCTTATCCATTGCTATAAAATATTACAATGAAATATCATTAAAGTGTCATAAAACTAGCTAATAAGATTAAACATTTGTATCGCCACTTGCTACATCCTTGTGGCGTGACTGTTCTAGCAATGTATGATCCCACAACTCATACTCATCTGCATGGACCATTAATTCTTTACTTGCCACATTGTTAAACATCACTTTTCTTTGGCACAAACAGCCATTGTTTCATGTAATTGTTGTTGTCAACAAGATTAGATACAATATTAATCAATCAATAATCAACCTCTAAAAGTGATCTTTAACATCTACTTATGTGCATGAGCAAGCATGACATACTAATTAACTAGTACATATATTCAAGTAAATACTTGTTTTACTTCCATAATGTTTATTCATACTAATGCATATTTCTCTTTAAGAGACCTAACCCATTAGCACTACAAAACCTTCCATCCATTTCCGATTTTCCTTGACCATATTAATTAATCACATACTTAACATTATGATTATCACATCAAATAAAGAATAATCATCATCATCAAGGATTCAATATCATCAACTGACACAATAAGAAATCACAACATTGAACACCGATATACCCTGGAAATCTCGTAGGGTGAAAACCAGCAAACGTTTAATATTATTATTAAACCCTCGTGAGGGTTTTCACCCCTCACTCAATGGATTATAAGGGATTCCATCCCTTATCCATCGCTATAAAATATTACAATGAAATATCATTAAAGTGTCATAAAACTAGCTAAGGCTATTACATTTTCCATGAATCCCTTTACCTACATATCGCCACTTGCTACATCCTTGTGGCATGATTGTTCTATCAATGCACGATCCCGCAACTCGTACTCATCTGCATGGACCATTAATTCTTTAACTACCACAATGTTAAACATCACTTTTCTTTGGCACAAACTGCCATCGTTTCTTGTCATTGTTGTCATCAACAAGCTTTGGCAACAAGATTAGATACAATATTAATAAATTAATAATCAACCTCCAAAAGTGATCTTTAACATCTCTACTTATGTGCATGAACAAGCATGACATGCTAATTAACTAGTACATATATTCAAGTAAATACTTGTTTTACTTCCACAATGTTTATTCATACTAATGCATATTTCTCTTTAAGAGATCTAACCCATTAGCACTACCAAGATTTATAACACAGTCGTTATATCTTGTTGGTATTGTCAAATAGGGTCAACACTCTGTTTTTTCCTACCACTGGTCCCACATCACACATAAATTTCCATGTGCCAAACTTACGTCAAAGTTTTCATGTGCTACAAAATTGCCTAGGAGTTTTCGTAGCGCAAAACCTAGTCTAGGAGTTTTCGTAGCACAAAACCCAGAATTTGCAATGGCTGCGCTATGGAATCGGGGATTCGTGCAGATTCGTGTCAAATCTCACCTAGCTATCCAATCTATCATAATATGTTAATCTTACATCATCAAATGTCAGTCCATACACCATGCTTATCACATGCTACCACTCATTCTCATCATTAGGTTCTTTAGGTGTCTTGGTATGCTCGAGTTTCAAATTTCAAAAAGGGGTCCATGTGTTTTCAGTAATGTTTATGTTTGTTTTCATGCATGAGAAGCAAATTGACAGGCATTTAATCAGAATTCCTTGAAGTTCAAGTGAGGCAGTTTCCCTTTCTATTTCAAGGGAGGCAGTGATCGAGATTAAGACAGTGCAAGCTCTTTCAATTTCATTTTGTAGGAATTCCATGGAGATCTCTATAGAAAAAAGGATCATAGGTCAGGAAGGTGTCTGAGGAATGAGCCTGAAGGCTTAGATGTTCTCCTGAAGAACAATGAAGTTGAACAAGCTTTCAAACAGGTTGGCTGTTGGAGATTTTGTGAAAAAATTCAAGGAAGCCACATGCAAGTCACCAAAGAATTTTCTTTCAATTTCACAGGATTAAATTCAAAGGTTGGAATGCTTGAATTACCAATATCTCCAGAGGTTATATCTGTAGTCACTAAATTTCCAAGGGGATAGGAGAGGTGGTTCAAAAACTTCAAGTTTGATATGACTCCTTGCAAGGAATTCTTAAAGTCAGAGTTCGTTGATTCAGACTTAAACAAATCAATGCCCAGGAGCTTTGTCAAGGATTCATATACTAATTTTCTTACCTTCATACATAGATACTTTACCTATGAGGGTAGGTACCATAAGGTGTATTCCTATCACTTTAAACTTTTGCTTCATTTCACTAGAAAGATATCTATGGATTTGCCTTTCTATCTGTCTCGTAGCCTAGGAAAAATGTGTGACAAGGTTCAGTTGAAGAAGGAAGCCTGTGAGACCTCGTTGTTTCATCATGGCTTAGTCAAATTGATAATTTTGCATGAGCTCCAGAAAATAGATAGGGAATGGTCCATTTTCTTGTTTATGTCTAGCTTTAAGAATGAAACTAGTCTCAGCCCTCAGGCTACGAGGATTTCCTCAACAACAGTAAGTCATTGGGAGGAAACAAGATCAAGGAGATTTGTGAAATTGAAAGCTAGAAAGCATGTGAATGAGCCTATGAGACCATTAGTAATTCAAGGCACACCTCAGCAGTCACGGAAAAAGAAGGTTCAGATCAAAGAAGGTGTACAAGAGCAATCCACAAGTGAAATGGTCCAAATAAGAGTAACCAGGAGCCAACTAGCTAGAGAAAAAGGTAAGACAATAATTACTGAGGGGAGCCTAGCTTCAAAGGGAAGTTTGAATAATTTGCTTCAAGCTATTGACATTGAAGAATCTCCTCTGGTTCAAGCAGACTTAATGGAAACAAGTAAAGGTAAAAACAAAAAAGCCAAAACCTCTAAAAAGCTCAAATTTGATGATCAAGCTTCTGAATTTGTTTTTAAGCCAAGAAGACCCATGACAAGGTGTTCAAAAGAGATACAAGAGGCACAGCTAGAAGCAAGTGAGACAGGGGAGGTAGCAAAATTACATGAAGGACCTGCGTTTTCATCAGAAACATCTTCACAACTGCACAAAAATGACAGAGGTAAGGCAGTTATCTCTCAACAAGAGGAATGTAGCTTTGAAGAGTTGAAAAAGAAACTAAAGTTGGCAAATCTTGAAATTGCCAAATTTAGAAAAACCTCAAGGAAAAATGCAATCAAGGAAGCTTATTTTAACAAAATGGAGGCTACGTGGGAGGACAAAACAATTTCAATACCCGAAGTGGTTAGCTATCATGCCTAATATTTCACCTGGATGGTCCCTACAATAAAAGAAGCAAGATACATTAGAAAAGTCAATGCAAAATTAAGAGCTGGAATCTAAATTATGAAGAGGCAAATCGAAGATTTGAAGATACAACTGAACTAGCCTGAAGGACATCCTCAACTAAGAAAAACTACATAGCAAGTAAGGCTAAATATTAAAATTTTGATGTGGATCACCTTTTGAAGTTTACTCTGAAGAATGGTATCAATTTATTCAGTTTTGAACAACTTCATGGCATATGGAAGAGCCATTTCAAAGGAAAGAAAACTCAAGCAAGTTAAATTCTAGCATAAAACCGTGCTTTTGAAATCACATAGCAGTTTCATAGCGCGCTATGAAACTGTTGTAGGTGATGCCTAATGCATAGCAGTTTCGTAGTGCACTACAAAACTGTTGTAGCTGGATAAAATGATTTTGTGGGCCAATTTTGAGAAGAAAAAAGGAAATATTTTTGAAGATGGGCATCTAAAAAGGATTATTTACAGGGTATAAACATCAAGCAAGGGAAAAACAAGGATAGGAAAGACATTCATGAACTCCAAGCTTTATGTTATGAAAATGATCATTATTTCATAGCTAGAACTGTTCATGATGCTTCAAGCAACATTAAAGGAGTTTTTTGTCTTACCATGTGTATAGGAGCAAGGTCTACAGCATATGGAAAACAAGCTAATCCAATGCATTTCATGTAATTAAGAGGAACAACAGGGATAATAAATTTTGAAGATCCTTTTGGAGACAAAAAGCAGAAAAATAGGAATAGCTTCCTAATATCCAGGAACAGTCAAAGGATAAGGCATCAAGGGTCAGCAGGGAGTTTAAAGCCACCACCAAAGCCAAACTGAAGAAGGCCACTTGTTAGAGAACGAGTTTGTATTGTAATCAATGCTGATACCAACATAATGAGGAGTTACACTCCTATTTGTTTTAGGTCTCTAAAACTACCAGTTAACAGTCAGTTATATTAAATAGTTGGTTTTAAGTGTCAATAGGTGTCAAATTAGGAAGAATTCGAATTACCCGCATGCTGGAGGAAAGAATCTAAGTCATGTAATGAACTCTATATATGGGAGAAAATCTAATGTATCAAGGGTTGAAATTTTTTAGAGAAACTCTCATATTGTGCTTTTGTTTAAGACTCTATTAAAGTAATATAATATTTGGCTTTGCTTCTCAGGGATTAGAAGGAATTCAAT
The DNA here is from genome assembly GCA_000404065.3 of Pinus taeda. Lineage (NCBI taxonomy): Eukaryota > Viridiplantae > Streptophyta > Pinopsida > Pinales > Pinaceae > Pinus > Pinus taeda. The sequence continues at coordinate 145,104 of APFE030866168.1, forward strand.
ATTCAAAATGTCTTGTGGTTGTCCTCTTTTCATTATTTATAGTGGTATGAATGTATGATTACTTAGAAATCACTAAATGTGCTCTAACTTCCTTCATACATTTGTAAACTGTGTTTTCCTTTATGCTTCTGATGTACTCTCCATGTGTTGAATTCTAGATGCCCTGACTTCCATGTAAAGCTAACATTATTGTCATAATGAAACATTTTTGACTCCATAAGCCCAATGAATATTTTCTAATTGTGTTTCAACCATTTACACTTCTTCATTTTTTTCATAGAGTTAGCCATCTAATTCATTATCAAAATCTTTAATCTAGTGAGAGATCCCTCTCAGGTTGAGGAGGCTAAGCCTCAACCAAAAGTTGGTTTGAAATAGTTACTCAAAGTCTTCCTGATTAGTAGCCTATTAGGGGTTGATTTTGTGATAATAGACCTATTGTTCTTGGAATAATCTAACCCTTCCACCCTTACTAAACTGTGAAAGTCCCCACAGAGTCCATCATCTTCAAAATCTAGAGAGTATAATAGAGAACTAACTATAGAAAGCCTCTTCTCCCTTGTATTGTCTTTAGAATTTAGGGGACCTTGTTCTGTCACCAGCTCTCTCTGTTTTTTAATCATGTTCTAAGACAAATGATAATCAAGAACCAACTAACGAATTTGGATTAATATACATGAATCTTCACGTAACTTAAATTCGTCGATGCTGTAAAACTGGGTGTCTACATTTTTTTCGATACTAGTCATCACATATCCACGTAGGTGAGCAACAAACTTCCCCCATATCACACGTTAAGGATTCTTTTCATCCACTCCCCTCATTTAGTTTCCTAAATATCAAGAATCAGTTTGTAACTGATTTGTAAGTTTTTAAATTACTACTACTCAACTGATTAATTTTACACTCATTATTTTAGGGATGTTACATACTCCCCCCTTAAGAAGAACACCGTCCTCGATGTTCATCTCTCGTTAGAATATTATATTTTACTCATGATATAACCATCTAACCACACAAAAAGTGATCCTTCCTCTTTAAAATCAAAGATTTCATTCCAAGAAACGATAATAAACAAAAATTGTAATGTTATAACATAAGAAAAATCAATAGTCATAAGCATTTATAACTGCAAAATATGCAAGTTCTAATTTCCATCACTTTGCCCTTATTCAAATTCATAATATACAAAAACAAATCTCTATATCACCTTACCATTACTTACCAATTACTCTTGAAAATCATGAGCACTTTCACGTAAGCATTTTAATAGTGATTGAGCAACCCATCAACACTCCGTGGTACGTAATCTGTAATGTATGACTAACAAATTTAATCACATTAGTCACAATATTTTAAGTCAAATGAAATACTTTTAACTATCAATAATTGCTCAATGTTAGATGATATTTATTTCACAGTACTTTTACAAGTACCTAAATAGCACTAACACTAATCATCAACATGATAAATCACTGCTCCACATGCATATTGAATTAATTATCACTAAAGGCATTCACAAAGCACTTCTAAAAGTACCAAAAGAACACCTAGCTCTCTAATCATCAAAACAGTCAATAACTGCACCAAGTAAAAATTGTCTTAGCCCTTACTAAGACGTTCACAAGATTAGTAATACAATAAAGGAATTAAAATTTCCAATAACTCCTTATTGACCACTAAGCTCATTTCCTGTTAAATGTGCATAACATATTTTACACAAATATATGTAAAATTCATTTTATCATATCATATAGCTGATTAGTTAATTTCTTTAGCTATGAGAACCACAATAGGCTAAAGAATTCCCAACCCATGGGAACTGGTTTCCACAACCAGATCGAGTCATTTTCACACCCAGAAAATTTCTTTGTTAGAGACCTTACCAGGTCTAACATGGAATTCCATTGGCCAACCAGCTCAAGAATTCCAATGACCACATAGGATCCAATATAGGATTCCTCTTGACAACATCTTGCCTATTCCTCTGACAGCGTCCCGTCTATGAGGAATTTTGGGCCTCCTCCAGCTGGCTCCAAATCAATAAAGTTTCCTTAGGATTTTTACCCTCTTCACCATCTTGGCAAACTCTTTTCCCCTACTGAGATCATTTATCTCTAAGTAGAGGAAATCCGAGCAAACAAGTACCATCAACCCCTCTGGGTAGGTAACTACCATCAACTCAAGGCATTCTAGCCTTTCACAACTATCTGCAACTGTTTGGCATGTTAAATTTCTCTTTTATCACTCTTTCCCAAATTAATTTACATAATGAACCATATGCACATTATCATTAACAAAATAAACATGCATGTACACCATGCATTTACACTTAACCCTCAACATGGCTCCACAACATCTAGATTGATAGGAAACATAACTAACATACATGTTGTATGCATTTTTATTTTCCAAATAACAAAATCATGCATATCACATAACATTATTCTTTCTCATTTACAGTTGCAATTCACATATCAACATTTTACATGATGAGTTTTCTTGTTGCCGTTAAGCTACCACTACTGAATCCCATCAGCAACGTTAGTTATAAATATATATCATTTAACAAGTATTCAATTTCCAAATCATTTTATTTTCATGCATACAATATTTTCATGCATAAAAGTATATGAAAATATTCATTACTGTGTACATGCCAATGATAATTGAGGTAACAATCTAAACATTTCCAATTTCGTCAATATATTGCCATCAACAAACCGATACATGAAGTAACTACCATAATCACTTGTTTGCGAATTGTGATAAGCTTAAATCAAATTCAATTCACGCATACAAGTGTTATTAGTTAGTGATACAACACTAACCAATCAAAACTACCAATCGTCTTAATGAAACCATGGCAAACTTAATCAAAATTTAGTTATTACAATCAAGTCTCACTACTTGACTCATTGTATATTTTCAATATCTAAAAGGGTTTTTCTAATGTCCTTTTAAAACACTCCATCATCCTATTCAAGGATGTTCCCCATATTTTACATTCATGCATTGAATCGTTAAAATTAGTTCATTGTAACTTCAATCATGTTCATTAAATGCATCATTGTTATTGCCATATTTGCAAAGCAAAAGTTGATAGTTCATTATCACTTTCCTTAATGAGTGTTCAATATTGTTCATAAGTGTGACACGAGTTTTATTATCTTTTATCCTCATTAAAAATCCAATGTCATGAACATAGTTATGCAGCAAACTTTATTACTTACTATGCAAAGCAACTATAAACATGAATCACACATATCATGTCAAAAGTAGTGTACTACATAAATCAATATGTAGATTGTTAAACTCATACCTGAGTTAATGCCCATTGATGGCATACCTCAATTCCTTTTCTTCTTACCAATTCCCAAAGGTGCCAGTGCTACAACGTTTAGCTCTGATACCACTTGTAACGTATACTGGTAACCTCACATGTAAAAGTAGGGAGTTAGATTTTTTTACACAAATTACCCACAAGTAATTATCCAAATCACAACTCCACATTCCTCATTAACCATTAGATATGATGTTGTTAGAACATAAAGTAAATATCAATAGAGGACAGTAAGTAGCATAACCATTGTCAACGGCTGTTGTAGTATAATAACATAAATTGTTTGATGAACCTTGCATCCATTTCCTATTTTCCTCAATCATATTAATTAATCACATACTTTACATTATGATTATCACATCAAATAAAGAATTATCATCATCAAGGATTCATTATCACCAACTGACACAATAAGCGATCACAACATTGAACAATGATATACTCTAGAAACCCCATAGGGTGAAAACTAGCAAATGTTTAATCTTATTATTAAACGCTCGTGAGGGTTTTCACCCCTCACTCAATGGATTATAAGGGATTCAATCCCTTATCCATTGCTATAAAATATTACAATGAAATATCATTGAAGTGTCATAAAACTAGCTACGACTATTACATTTTCCATGAAACCCTTTACCTACAGATCGCCACTTGCTACATCCTTGTGGCGTGATTGTTCTATCAATGTACGATATCGCAACTCATACTCATCTGCATGGACCATTAATTCTTTACCTGCCAAATGCGAAACATCACTTTTCTTTGGCACAAACCGACATCGTTTCCTATCATTGTTGTCGTCACCAAGCTTTGGAAACAAGATTAGATACAATTAATCAATGAATAATCAACCTCTAAAAGTGATGTTTAACATCTACTTATGTGCATGAGCAAGCATGACATACTAATTAAGTAGTACAGATATTCAAGTAAATACTTGTTTTACTTCCACAATGTTTATTCATACTAATGCATATTTCTTTTAAAGAGATCTAACCCATTAGCACTACTAAAATGTATAACATAGTCTTTATATATTCATACATGTAATACGCTGTTGTTTCTATGCTTATGCACATCTGTTATTTTCACATAGTTATTTTTCGAGAACTCAACATAATTTCTCTAACATACAAAGAACATATCTCTATATCACAATGACTATTCTTTGTGCATAACATAGTTTATCATAATAGCCCTTCTTTAATGTATGCAACACATATTCCCTTCTCTAGAATACTGCCATCATTTCATGCAACAAATTACATCTTTCTTAAAGGAAGTCATTATAACCTCATTTCTCTATCTTCCTATATGTAAGTTTCTCATGCTTCCCTTTTCAAGAAATTGTTATAGATACCCATCTTTATGCTTAAAAATCAAGAAGCAATAACAATGTTAACTTAATCCCTTATGCACCAAAATCAAGAAATCGACCCAACTCACCTAGCAAGACAATCTTTTCAAGAGATTAATATTTTCAAGAAAGTTAACATCGATATTATTTTCAGAGAGTCAACATAATACTTTCTCTACGTACACACCAAATCATATTTCCAATGTCACAATAGCTACCCTTATGTGCATGCAACATGTGTTTTTCCTAACACAATTACTTTTACGTCAATGCACATAATATTTTCATGAAACAAGTATGGATTCTTGTTCTTGCATGAACACTATTCATATGTGTCTTTTAAGGAAAGAATCTCTATCTTTGTTTTCAAGAGATCTCTCATAAAATCATTATTTTTCGTACATGAAGAATGCACTTTTTTTCTAAAAAGAAAACTATATTTATGTGTATATAAAACATACGCTTTCTTCAAGAAAGTTAGAATGATTATCTATGTGCCTAGAAGCACATCATTAGCTATTTCTATCATGCATGCAATGCATAACTATTTCACAAGAACTTCAAAATTAGCTAGTATCCCAATGCAATAAAGCATATATCCCTTTTCAATAAAGTCCAACTTTACTTCTATTTCTTTTATATGCATTCTCTTTTCCATAAATGCAATAAATAGTGTTTGAATATGTGTTCTCCTTACTCAAAATAGCTATTTCTATGAGAAAAATAAACATATATTCATTTCAAATACTAACACAAACTCCTATATTTTCCAAGATTTGTCATATATACTTATCTCTTCAGTGGCTCACTCCATGCTTCCACTGCATGCTTCCATCACCCGTCGAAGTTAATACTGGTATCTCTGTGACATCCATGTCAAAAAATATAAATATGACGTGATTGTCTAAATAAAATTCCAACTCAAGTTCTGTTGGACTGAGACTTTCATAAGCTAGGATGTTTCCAATGCCACCACTCAGAGGAGCCACGTAAATATACTAATAGTCGGTTCAACATGTTGAAAATGTTATAAATCAAGAAGTGAACGTTTTGCAGAGTCTTATCCATCCCTATTCGATGAAATCGTTCTGCTAACACCTTTGGAGGCTGAAGGTGATGCCAACGACCTATTGGTCTTGGAACAATCCAACCCTTCCACCCTCACTAAACCGTGGAAGTCCCCACAACTTCCATCATCTTCAAAATCTGGATAGTATAACAGAGAACTAACTATAGAAATCTTCAAAATCTAGATAGTATAACAGAGAATTAACTATAGAAAGCCTCTTCTCCCTTGTATTGTCTTCAGAATTTAGGGGACCTTCTTCTGTCGCCGGCTCTCTTTATTTTTTAATAACATTCTAAGACAGATGATAATCAAGAACCGACTAACGAATTTGGATTAATATACATGAATCTTCATGGAACTTAAATTGATCGATGCTGTAAAACTGGGTGTCTACATTTTTTCGATACTAGTCATCACATCTCCGCGCAACTGAGCAACGAACTACCCCCGTATCACATGTTAAGGATTCTTTTCATGCACTCCCCTCATTCAATTTCCCGAATATCAAGAATCAGTTTGTAATTGATTCATAAGTTTTTAAATTACTATTACTCAACTTATTAATTTTACACTCATTATTTTAGGGATGTTACATACTCTCCCCCAACAAGAACACCATCCTCAGTGTTCGTCTATCGTTGGAACCTTAGATTTTATTCATGATATAACCATATAACCACACAAAAAGTGATCCTTCCTCTTTAAAATCAAAGATTTCATTCCAAGAAATGACAATAAACAAAAATTGTAATGTTATAACATAAGAAAAATCGATAGTCATAAGCATTTATAACTGCAAAATATGCAAGTTCTAATTTCCATCACTTGGCCCTTATTCAAAATCATGTTATAAAAAAACAAATCTCTATATCACCTTACCATTACTTACCAATTACTCTTGAAAATCATGAGCACTTTCACATAAGAATTTTAATAGTGATTAAGCAACCCATCAACACTCTGTGGTAAGTAGTCTGTAATGTATGACTAACAAATTTAATCACATTAGTCACAATATTTTGAGTCAAATGAAATACTTTTAACTATCAATAATTGTGCAATGTTAGATGATATTTATATCAAAATACTTTTACAAGTACTTAAAGAGCACTAACACTAATCATCAACATGATAAATCACTACTCCACATGCATATTGAATTAATTCTCACTAAAGACATTCACAGAGTACTTCTAAAAGTACCAAAATAGCACCTAGCTCTCCAATCATCAAAACAGTCAATAACTACACCAAGTAAAAATTGTCTTAGCCCCTACTAAGACGTTCACAAGATTAGTAATACAATAAAGGAATTAAAATTTCCAATAACTCCTTATTGACCACTAAGCTCATTTCCTGTTAAATGTCCATAAGATATTTTACACAACTATATGTAAAGTTCATTTTTATCATATCATGTAGCTGAATCGTTAATTTCTTCAGGTATGAGAACCACAATAAGCTAAATAATTCCCAACCCATGGGAACTAGTTTCCACAACCAGATCGAGTCATTTTCACATCCAGATAGTTTCTTTGATAGACACCTTACCAGGTCTAACATGGAATTCCACTAGCCAACCAGCTCAAGAATTCCAATGACCACATAGGGTCCAATATAGTATTCCTCTTTGCAGCATCCTGCCTATTCCTCTAACAGCGTCCTGTCTATGAGGAATTTTGGGCCTCCTCCAACAAGCTCCAAATCAATAAAGTTGCCTTAGGCTTTTTACCCTCTTCACCATCTTGGAAAACTCTTTTCCCTTACTAAGATCATTTATCTCTAAGGAGAGGAAATCTGGGCAGACAAGTACCATCAACCCCTTTGGGTAGGTAACTGCCATCAACCCAAGGCATTCTAGCCTTTCACAACTATCTGCAACTGTCGAGCATGTTAAATTTCTCTTTTCTCACTCTTTCCCAAAGTAATTTACATAATGAACCATATGCACATTATCATTAACCAAATAAACATGCATGTACACCTTGTATTTAAACTTAACCCTCAACATGGGTCCACAACATCTAGATTGATAGGAAACATAGCTAACATACATGTTGTATGCATTTTGATTTTCCAAATAACACAATCATGCAAATCTCATAACATTATTCTTTCTCATTTACAGTTGCAATTCACATAGAAACATTTTACGTGACGAGTTTTCTTGTTGCCATTAAGCTACCACTACTTAATCCCATCAGCAACACTAGTTATAAATATGCATCATTTAACAAGTATTCAATTTCCAAATCATTTTAGTTTCATGCATACAATATTGTCATGCATAAAAGTATATGCAAATATTCATTATTGTACATGCCAATGATAGTTGAGGTAACAATCTAAACATTTCCAATTTCCACAATGTATTGCCATCAACAAACCGATACATGAAGTAACTACCATAATCACTTGTTTGTGAATTGTGATAAGCTTAAACAAAATTCAATTCACGCATATAAGTGCTATTAGTTAGTCATGCAACACTAACCAATCACAACTACCAACCATCTTAATGAAACCATGGCAAAATTAATCAAAATTTAGTTATTACAATCAAGTCTCACTACTTGACATATTGTATCTTTTCAATATCTAAAGGGGTTCTTCTAATGTCCTTTTAAAACACTCAATCATCCTATTCAAGGATGTTCCCCATATTTTACATTCATGCATTGACTCATTAAAATTAGTTCATTGTAACTTCAATCATGTTCATTAAATGGATCATTGTTATTGCCATATTTGCAAAGCAAAAGTTGGTAGTTTATTATCACTTTTCTTAATGAGTGTTCAATATTGTTCATAAGTGTGACACGAGTTTTATTGTCTTTTATCCTCATTAAAAATCCAATGTCATGAACATAGTTATGCAACAAACTTTATTACTTACTACACAAATCAGCTATAAACATGAATCACACATATCATGTCAAAAGTAGTGTAGTACATAAATCAATATGTATATTGTTAAACTCATACATGAGTTAATGCCCATTGATGGCATACCTCAATTCCTTTTTTTCTTCCCAATTCCCAAAGGGGCCAGTGCTGCAACATTTAGTTCTAATACCACTTGTAACGTACTCCGGTAACCTCACATGCAAAACCAGGGAGTTAGAATTGTTTACACAAATTACCCACAAGTAATTATCCAAATCACAACTCCACATTCCTCATTAACCATTAGATATGATGTTCTTAGAACATAAAGTAAATATCAATAGAGGACAATAAGTAGCATAACCATTGTCAACCACTGTTGTAGTACAATAACATAAATTGTCTGATGAACCTTGCATCTATTTCCTATTTTCCTTAACCATATTAATTAATCACATACTTGACATTATGATTATCACATCAAATAAAGAATCATCATCATCAAGGATTCAATATCATCAACTGACACAATAAGCAATCACAACATTGAACACCGATATACCCTGGAAACCTCGTAGGGTGAAAACCAGCAAACGTTTAATCTTATTATTAAATTCTTGTGAGGGTTTTCAACCCTCACTCAATATATTATAAGGGATTCCATCCCTTATCCATTGCTATAAAATATTATAATGAAATATCATTAAAGTGTCATAAAAATAGCTAAAGCTATTACATTTTCCATGAAACCCTTTACCTACACATTGCCACATGCTACATCCTTGTGGCGTGATTGTTCTATCAATGTACGATCTCGCAACTCGCACTCATCTACATGGACCATTAATTATTTACCTGCCACAATGTTAAACATCACTTTTCTTTGGCACAAACTGCCATCGTTTCCTGTCATTGTTGTTGTCAACAAGCTTTGGCAACAAGACTAGATACAATATTAATCAATCAATAATCAACCTCTAAAAGTGATCTTTAACATCTACTTATGTGCATGAGCAAGCATGACATACTAATTAACTAGTACATATATTCAAGTAAATTCTTGTTTTACTTCCACAATGTTTATTCATACTAATGCATATTTCTCTTTAAGAGATCTAACCCATTAGCACTACTAAAATGTATGACAGAGTCGTTATATCTTCATACATGTAATAAATTGTTGTTTCTATGCTTATGCACATGTGTTCTTTTCACATAGTTATTTTTCGAGAACTCAACATAGTTTCTCTAACATACAAAGAACATATCTTTATGTCACAATGACTATTCTTTGTGCATACCATAGCTTATCATAATAGCCCTTCTTTAATGTATGCAACACATATTCCCTTCTCTAGAATACTATCATCATTTCATGTAGTAAATTACATACTTCTTTCTTAAAGGAAGTCATTATAACCTCATTTCTCTATCTTCCTATATGTAAGTTTCTCATGCTTCCCTTTTCAATAAATTATTATAGATACCCATCTTTATGCCTAAAAATCAAGAAGCATTAACAATGTTAACTTAATCCCTTATGCACCAAAATCAAGAAATCGATCCAACTCACCTAGCAAGACAATATTTTCAATACATTAATATTTTCAAGAAAGTTAACATCGATATTATTTTCAGAGAGTCAACATAATACTTTCTCTAGGTACATACCAAATCATATTTCCAATGTCACAATAGCTACCCTTATGTGCATGCAACATGTGTTTTTCCTAACACAATTACTTTTACTTCAATGCACATAATCTTTTCAAGGAACAAGTATGGATTCTTGTTCTTGCATGAATACTATTCATATGTGTCTTTTAAGGAAAGAATCTCTATCTTTGTTTTTAAGATATCTCTCGTAAAGTCATTTTTTTTCATACATGAAGAATGCACTCTTTTTCTAAAAAGAAAACTATATTTATGTGTATATAAAACATACGTTTTATTCAAGAAAGTTAGAATGATTATCTATGTGCCTACAAGCACATCATTAGCTATTTCTATCATGCATGCAATGCATAACTATTTCACAAGAACTTCGAAATTAGCTAATATCCCAATGTAATAAAGCATATACCCCTTTTCAATAAAATCCAACTTAAATTCTATTTCTTTTATATGCATTCTCTTTTCCATAAATGCAATAACTATTGTTTGAATATGTGTTCTCCTTACCTAAAATAGCTATTTCTATGAGCAAAATAAACATATATTCATTTCAAATACTAACACAAACTCCTATATTTTCCAAGATTTTTCGTAGATACTTATCTCTTCAGTGGCTCACTCCATGCTTCCATTGCATAATTCCATCACCTGTTGAAGTTAATATTGGTATCTCTATGACATCCATGTCGAAAAATATAAATATGATGTGATTGTCTAAATAAAATTCCAACTCAAGTTCTGTTGTATTGAGACTCTCGTAGGCTAGGATGTTTCCAGCACCACCACTTAGAGGAGCCATGTAAATATACTGATAGTTGGTTCAACATGTTGAAAATGTTATAAATCAAGAAGTTAATCACTGGCAGAGTCTTATCCATCCTTGTTCGATGAAATCGTTCTGCTAACTCCTTTGGAGGCTAAAGGTGATGCCAACGACCTATTGGTCTTGGAACAATCCAACCCTTCCACCCTTACTAAACCATGGAAGTCCCCACAACTTCTATCATCTTCAAAATCTGGATAGTATAATAGAGAACTAACTATAGAAATCTTCAAAATCTGGATAGTATAACAGAGAACTAACTATAGAAAGCCTCTTCTCCCTTGTATTGTCTTCAGAATTTAGGGGACCTTCTTCTATCACTGGCTCTCTCTTTTTTTAATCACGTTCTTAGAAAAATGATAAACAAGAACCAACTAATGAATTTGGATTAATATACATGAATCTTCACGGAACTTAAATTCACCGATGCTGTAAAACTGGGTGTATACATTTTTTTCGATACTAGTCATCACATCTCTGTGTATGTGAGCAACAAACTATCCCCGTATCACACGTTAAGGATTATTTTCATGCATTCCTCTCATTCAGTTTCCCAAATATCAAGAATCAGTTTGTAACTGATTCGTAAGTTTTTAAATTACTATTACTCAACTGATTAGTTTTACACTCATTATTTTAGGGATGTTACATACTCCCTCCCTTAACAAGAACACCATCCTCAATGTTCATCTCTCGTTGGAACCTTAGATTTTACTCATGATATAACCATCTAACCACACAAAAATTGATCCTTCCTCTTTAAATTCAAAGATTTCATTCCAAGAAATGACAATAAACAAAATTTATAATGTTATAACATAAGAAAAATTGATAGTCATAAGCATTTATAACTGTAAAATATGCAATTTCTAGTTTCCATCACTTGGCCCTTATTCAAATTTATAATATACAAAAACAAATCTCTATATCACCTTACCATTACTTAGAAATCACTCTTGAAAATCATGAGCACTTTCACGTAAACATTTTAATAGTGATTGAGCAACCCATCAACACTCCGTGGTAAGTAATCGGTAATGTATGACTAACAAATTTAATTGCATTAGTCACAATATTTTGAGTCAAATGAAATACTTTTAACTATCAATTGTTGTGCAATGTTAGATGATATTTATATCACAATACTTTTACAAGTACTTAAAGAGCACTAACACTAATCATCAACATGATAAATCATTGCTCCACATGCATATTGAATTAATTCTCACTAAAGACATTCACAGAGTACTTCTAAAAGTACCAAAAGAGCACCTAGCTCTCTAATCATCAAAACAGTCAATAACTACACCAAGTAAAAATTGTCTCCGCCCCTACTAAGACGTTCACAAGATCAATAATACAATAAAGGAATTAAAATTTCCAATAACTCCTTATTGACCACTAAGCTTATTTCCTGTTAAATGTCCATAACATATTTTACACAACTATATGTAAAATTCATTTTTATCATATCATATAGCTGACTAGTTAATTTATTTAGCTATGAGAACCATAATAGTCTAAAGAATTCCCAACCCATGGGAATTGGGTTCCACAACCAGATCGAGTCATTTTCACGTCGAGACAGTTTCTTTGATAGAGACCTTACTAGGTCTAACATGGAATTCCACTGGCCAACCAGCTCAAGAATTCCAATGACCACATAGGGTCCAATATAGGATTCCTCTTTGTAGCGTCTTGCCTATTCCTCTGATAGCGTCCCGTCTATGAGGAATTTTGGGCCTCCTCCAACAAGCTCCAAATCCTCAGGCATTTTACCCTCTTCACCATCTTGGCAAACTCTTTTCCCTTACTGAGATCATTTATGTCTAAAGAGAGGAAATTCGAGTAGACAAGTACCATCAACCCATTTGGGCAGGTAACTGGCATCAACCCAAGGCATTCTAGCCTTTCACAACTATCTGTAACTATATAGCATGTTAAAATTTTCTTTTATCACTCTTTCCGAAAGTAATTTACATAATGAACCATATGCACATTATCATTAACAAAATAAACATGCATGTACACCATGCATTTACACTTAACCCTCAACATGGGTCCACAACATCTAGATTGATAGGAAACATAACTAACATACATGTTGTATGCATTTTGATTTTCCAAATAACACAATCATGCATATCATATAACATTATTCTTTCTCATTTACGGTTGCAATTCACATAGCAACATTTTACGTGACGATTTTTCTTGTTGCCATTAAGCTAACACTACTTAATCCCATCAACAACGTTAGTTATAAATATGCATCATTTAACAAGTATTCAATTTCCAAATCATTTTAATTTCATGCATACAACATTGTCTTGCATAAAAGTATATGCAAATATTCATTATTGTGTACATGCCAATGATAGTTGAGGTAATAATCTAAACATTTCCAATTTTCACAATGTATTGCCATCAACAAACCGATACATGAAGTAACTACCATAATCACTTGTTTGCGAATTGTGATAAGCTTAAACCAAATTCAATTCACGCATATAAGTGCTATTAGTTAGTCATAAAACACTAACCAATCACAACTACTAATCATCTTAATGAAACCATGGCAAACTTAATCAAAATTTAGTTATTACAATAAAGTCTCACTACTTGACTCATTGTATATTTTTAATATCTAAAGGGGTTCTTCTAATGTCCTTTTAAAACACTCCATCGTCCTATTCAAGTATGTTCCCCATATTTTACATTCATGCATTGACTCATTAAAATTAGTTCATTGTAACTTCAATCATGTTCATTAAATGCATCATTGTTATTGCCATATTTGCAAAGCAAAAGTTGGTAGTTGATTATCACTTTCCTTAATTTGTGTTCAATATTGTTCATAAGTGTAATAAGTGTTAAATATTTTTCATAAGTGTGACACAAGTTTTATTGTCTTTTATCCTCATTAAAAATCTAATGTCATGAACATAGTTATGCGGCAAACTTTATTACTTACTACGCAAAGCAGCTATAAACATGAGTCACACATATCATGTCAAAAGTAGTGTACTACATAAATCAATATGTAGATTTTTAAACTCATTCCTGAGTTAATGCGCATTGATGGCATACCTCAATTCCTTTTCCACTTACCAATTCCCAAAGGCGCCAGTCCTACAACCTTTAGTTCTGATACCACTTGTAACGTACCCCAGTAACCTCACATGTAAAAGTAGGGAGTTAGAATATTTTTACGCAACTTAACCACAAGTAATTATCCAAATCACAACTCCACATTCCTCATTAACCATTAGATATGATGTTCTTAGAAGATAAATTAAATATCAATAGAGAACAGTAAGTAGCATAACCATTGTCAACCACTTTTGTAGTACAATAACATAAATTGTCTGATGAACCTTGCATCTATTTCCTATTTTCCTTAACCATATTAATTAATCACATACTTGACATTATTATTGTCACATCAAATAAAGAATCATCATCATCAAGGATTCAATATCATCAACTGACACAATAAGCAATCACAACATTGAACACCGATATACCCTGGAAGCCCCGTAGGGTGAAAACCGGCAAATGTTTAATCTTATTATTAAATGCTCTTGAGGGTTTTCACCCCTCACTCAATGGATTATAAGGGATTCCATCCCTTATCCATTGCTATGAAATATTACAATGAAATATCATTAAAGTGTCATAAAACTAGCTAAGGCTATTACATTTTCCATGAAAACCTTTACCTACATATCGCCACTTGCTACATCCTTGTGGCATGATTGTTCTATCAATGTATGATCCTGCAACTCATACTCATCTGCATGGACCATTAATTCTTTACCTGCCACAATGTTAAACATCACTTTTCTTTGGCACAAACTGCCATCGTTTCATGTCATTGTTGTCATCAACAAGCTTTGGCAACAAGATTAGATACAATATCAATAATCAACCTCTAAAAGTGATCTTTAACATCTACTTATGTGCATGAGCAAGCATGACATATTAATTAACTAGTACATATATTCAAGTAAATATTTGTTTTACTTCCACAATGTTTATTCATACTAATGTATATTTCTCTTTAAGGGATCTAACCCATTAGCACTACTAAAATGTATAACACAGTTGTTATATCTTCATACATGTAATAAATTGTTGTTTCTATGCTTATGCACATGTGTTCTTTTCACATAGTTATTTTTCGAGAACTCAACATAGTTTCTCATATCACAATGACTATTCTTTGTGCATAGCATAGCTTATCATAATAGCCTTGTTTAATGTATGCAACACATATTCCCTTCTCTAGAATACTACCATCATTTCATGTAACAAATTACATACTTCTTTCTTAAAGGAAGTCATTATAACCTCATTTCTCTATCTTCCTATATGTAAGTTTCTCATGCTTCCCTTTTCAAGAAATTATTATAGATACCCATCATTATGCTTAAAAATCAAGAAACAATAACAATGTTAACTTAATCCCTTATGCACCAAAATCAAGAAATCGATCCAACTCACCTAGAAAGACAATCTTTTCAAGATATTAATATTTCTAAGGAAGTTAACATCGATATTATTTTCAGAGGGTCAACATAATGCTATCTCTACGTACACACCAAATCATATTTCCAATGTCACAATAGCTACCCTTATGTGCATGCAACATGTGTTTTTCCTAACACAATTACTTTTACTTCAATGCACATAATCTTTTCAAGAAACAAGTATGGATTCTTGTTCTTGCATGAACACTATTCATATGTGTCTTTTAACGAACGAATCTTTATCTTTGTTTTCAAGAGATCTCTCATAAAGTCATTATTTTCATACATGAAGAATGCACTCTTTTTCTAAAAAGAAAACTATATTTATGTGTATATAAAACATATGTTTTCTTCAAGAAAGTTAGAATGATTATCTATCTGCCTAGAAGCACATCATTAGCTACTTTTATCATGCATGCAATGCATAACTATTTCACAAGAACTTCGAAATTAGCTAGTATCCCAATGCAATAAAGCATATATCCCTTTTCAATAAAATCCAACTTAAATTCTATTTCTTTTATATGCATTCTCTTTTCCATAAATGCAATAACTATTGTTTGAATATGTGTTCTCCTTACCCAAAATAGCTATTTCTATGAGAAAAATAAACATATATTCATTTCAAATACTAACACAAACTCCTATATTTTCCAAGATTTGTCATAGATACTTATCTCTTCAGTGGCTCACTCCATGCTTCCACTGCATGCTTCCATCCCCTGTCGAAGTTAATACTGGTATCTTTGTGACATCCATGTCGAAAAATATAAAGATGACGTGATTGTCTAAATAAAATTCCAACTCAAGTTCTGTTGGACTGAGACTTTCGTAAGCTAGGATGTTTCCAACACCACCACTTGGAAGAGCCATATGAATATACTAATAGTTGGTTCAACATGTTGAAAATGTTATAAATCAAGAAGTGAACCACTGGCAGAGTCTTATCCATCCCTGTTCGATGAAATCATTCTGCTAAATCCTCTGGAGGCTGAAGGCGATTCCAACGACCTATTGGTCTTGGAACAATCCAACCCTTCCACCCTTACTAAACCGTGGAAGTCCCCACAGCTTACATATTCTTCAAAATTTGGATAGTATAACAAAGAACTAACTATAGAAAGCCTCTTCTCCCTTGTATTGTCTTCAAAATTTAGTGGACCTTCTTCTGTCGCTGGCTCTCTTTGTTTTTTATTCACGTTCTAAGACAAATGATAATCAACAACCAAATAACGAATTTGGATTAATATACATGAATCTTCACGGAAATTAAATTCACCGATGCTATAAAACTGGGTGTCAAAATTGTTTTTCCGATACTAGTCATCACATCTCCATGCAAGTGAGCAATGAACTACCCCCGTATCAAACTACCCTCGTATCGCACGTTAAGGATTCTTTTCATGCACTCCCCTCTTTCAGTTTCCTGAATATCAAGAATCAGTTTGTAACTGATTCGTAAGTTTTTAAATTACTATCACTCAACTGATTAATTTTACGCTCATTATTTTAGGGATTGTAATGCTCGTGGAAAACCTGTGCACTATTTTGTGAAACCAACGTTTCGGACTGGCTAGGTGAGTCCATCATCAGGGCAATGATCAGTGTATTTTGAGAAGAGAGTCGTGTGAATAATAGAGCTATAAATAGATCTTTGAAAGAGAAACTTAAAATTTTTATGATTTATCTTAGTCGGCTTTATTTAATAATTGATTAAATTACTTAATGATAAGTGTTATTATTATAATGTTTATTTAATTATTTAAATATTAGTTTTTTTTTCCTCTTTATTATTTTAATTAATTATGTTTGATAAATTAATTTAAAAATAATTCTAATAATGAGTTTATTAATAAGATTTCCACTTTTATATGTCATGCTATTAGAATTGTGTTATTTAATTGCTTAGATGTACAATCTTAAAATTACTATAGTTTTTATTTATTTATTTAATTATGTCTACATTGTAATGAGATTTGTTAATTTAATAATCAATTATAGATGTTTATTATTTTTGTTAAATTGATTATGATTTATATTAATTTGTTTGTTCATTGATATATATTTTTAATATAATGATTTATGAAATTATTAACGTTATTTGTATGTAATTATTGATATTATTATTAATCTTATGGTTATTATAATGTTTTAATGTTTTGTAATTTTATTGTTTAAGCAATTGTTAATATTGTCATAATAAAGATAAATTGATATTAGTATTTAATATTAGTTATATTATTTATTATTATTATTATTTTAATTTTAATTATTGATTTATTTAATTAATATTTATTTTATTATTTTTGGTAAATCGATTATGATTTTGTATTAATTGTATGTTTTATTATTATAAGCATTTTATTAATTATATGTATTCATAGTTGTTATTTAATGTTTTGGAGAACACTCTTAAAATTACTATAGTTTTTTATTAATTTAATTGTGTCTTTAATGTAATGTGATTTGTTAATTTGATAATCAATTATAGTTGTTTATTATTTTTGTTGAATTGATTATGATTTGTATTAATTTGTAAGATCATGGAGATATTTTTAATATGCTAATTTATGAACATATTATTGTTATTTGTACGAAAGTATTGATATTATTGTTAATCTTATGTTTATTATAATGTTATGTAATCTTATGGTTTAGGCAATTGTTAATATTGTCAAATTAAAGATATATTAATGTTAGTATTTAGTATTAGGATTAATATTTTATTATTTTATTGTTTTATTTTAATTGTAATTATGGATTTATTTAATTAATTTTATGATTAATGATTATTCATTTTCTTTATTAGGGGTTTCCAGGTGTTGCTTAACTTGAGACCGTCATCCCTATTCAGGTTATTGGAGGATTTCTCGATTTCAATTGCCTCTTTTACTCTTCTTTTTAAGTAATGGTCTTCTTTGTGGACTAATTTAGCATGTTCTATGCATACATGATGGGAGGAGAGACATGCGTGTTCTGCTAGACCTGATTTTTCTGACCTATTTCTCGTAATATCACTAATGTGCTCTTTTAATCTTGTTCCAAAGGATCTCCCTGTTTCACCTATATAGACTTTTCCGCAGGAACAGGGAATAGAATAGACTCCTTTGTGATTTTTTGGGTCTAACAAGTCTTTAGCAGTATTAAGCATGTTTCTAAGGGTGTTGGGGGGAGTGAAAGCAACCATAATGTTATGCTTGGCAAGAACTTTGCTTATTTTGTCTGTGGTTCCTTTAATATAGGGTAAAGATATTCTAGGGTTTTCCAGAAATTTATTTCTTTTTTGTTTATTGGTTATGGAATTTTTAATAGTTTTATTGATAATGTGTTTTTGATAGCCATTGTTTATAAAGACCTCCTGGAGATGGTTAAGTTCTCCCTCTAAATGGTCAGGGTCAGAGATTCTAGAGGCTCTGGTGGCTAGGGTTTTGATGACACCAATTTTTTGTTTTGGGTGGTGGTGGGAGTTTGAATGAAGATACCTGTCAGTGTGAGTCTGTTTTCTGAAGACTTGATAGCTTAGTTTGCCATTTTTCTTGGTGAGGAGGACATCTAGGAAGGGTAGTTGGTTGTCTTTTTCTATTTCAATGGTGAATTTTATGTGTTTAGATAAGCTGTTAATGTGAGATAAAAATTCTTTAAGTTTGTCCAGACCATGGCTCCACTTTGCAAAAATGTCGTCTACATATCTTTTCCACTCTTCAGGGGTAAGGGGGAAAGACCTGAGGGCCATATGTTCAAAGTGCTCCATATATAGATTGGCAATTAATGGTGATAGTGGAGAGCCCATAGCAACGCCATGTGTTTGCTCATAGATTTTTCCTTTGAAGCTGAAGTATGAGGATTTAAGACAAATACCTATAAGCTCCACAGTTTCGAGATCTGTGATTTTCTTTAATACCTCAAGGGCTTCATCCACCGGGATCATAGTGTAGAGGGATACTACGTCGAAGCTCACCATAAGATCATTGTCACCGAATTCTAGGTTTTTTATCCAATCTATGAAGGAAGCCGAGTCTTTGATGTAAGATGGAGTGTTGCCTGATAAAGGTCTGAGTTTATTTGCAAGATATTTGGCCAACCAGTAAGTAGGGGATCCTATGGTGTTAACTATGGGTCTTAATGGAACACCAGATTTATGGATTTTTGGCACTCCATATATTCTAGGGATGATAGCATTGTTAGGGATTAATCTCTTTTTGATGTTGTCATCAAGGGAGGAGTTTTTAATTTTGTTACTTACCTGGCGAAGGACTTTGCTACTGGGGTCTTTGCTCAAAACTTTATAACAACCACTATTGTTTAGGTGTTCTTCCATTTTGTGATCATAATCGGTTCTGTTCATGATCACGGTGGCATTTCCTTTGTCGGCTTTTAAGATTATAATGTCTTTGTTATTTTTGATGTTTTTCAGAGCTATGGCTTCTTCCTTAGAAATGTTTCTGGGAGGGGGTTTGGCATTTCTTAGAATTCTGGAAACGTCCTGTCTTATTTCTTCGGCTGCGTAATGGTCAGTGTCTTTAATAATAACTTCAATGTTGCTTATGATGTCAGATACGGGGATTTTAGCCGGAGCTAATGCAAAGTTTAAACCTTTTTCTAGAAGCGCTTTTAAATTATCATCAAGGACGAGCTGAGATAGATTAATTACTGTGGGTTTCTTGAGAAAGTTATTGGGCGCATTACCTGAGTTACTGCTGACATCTTTGATTTGCTGGATAGAGTTATTTGAGAGGGCGCTAGGGTTATTGGCAGGTAAGGAGGATATATCATTGGGCATGTTTTTTAGCTTTTTCTGTCCAGCTCTCTGCGCAGGTCCGTTGGAGACTCTCCATTTTGACACCCACCTATGGGATGTTACAAGAGGTGTGTTCATTTAAACAAAAAGTGTGTCTGGTATAAAAACTAGTTGTAGTTGGTAAAATAATTGATCTTATTGCTTACACTCAATTGCACCTTTAATTGCTGCTTTGTTACTACTATTGTGTATTAGGAAAAAATTTAGAAGCCATTACATAAGTTAGTCTATGAGGATTTTCTTACGAATGTAATTGATAGAAGAGAACTTTGTTCTCTATTCCTACACTAGAAATTAGAAGTAATATTATAAGGAAAAGAAAATTGTTAGTGACCACATGGTTCTTGAATCTTGTTCCAAATAATTAATGAAAAGGATTTGGTGGCGAAAAGCAATCAGTTAGTGGTTATCTTTGGAATTGTAAACCTTAGGCATGGGCGGGTTAGCATCCTAGCAGGGAAAGGTGAAACCATCCACATGGACACAATCTGGATTAGGCGTTAAAAATACATATATTAAGGAAATAAAATTTATAGGTCGATAGCCCTGCGTAGTTAGGACAGAATTCCGACTGTGCATAACCAAGAAATAATAGAAACTTTGTAGCCAAATCTTTAAGTTTCAAAATCAGGCTCTTGAGTTCTAAAAATAATGCAAGAAAGAAACATGTAGTACATAAATAAGAATAAAGGCAAGAACCCATATCAACAATTTCAGCTAGACCATGACTTGAAAGCTTTCACGAAGTATCAGATAAAAAATAACAGTTATAATTCCAAATACACATATATTGTAACACTAAAGAGTCAAAATAATATGTCAAATTTAAATCATGGTCTCTAGAAATTTAAATAATGGGTGACTAGGGAAGTTTAAAAAACTCACGACAGACAAAACCTCTGCCCTAAGCTAGTTAGAACCCTACGACTAAGCTCCTAAATTGTTGAAACCCTAATATAGGAGAACAACTTTTGGACTTCTCAATGACCCTTTAGTAGAAAGGTGTAGCTGTATCTTTTTAAAAAGAAAGAATAATTGTAGAAGCTGTGAGACCAAATGTTCACTTGTAAGGTCAAAAAAGGTGGCAATGTTATACTCATAGCAATTGGAGTAAGAGCCTTTATGCCTATGTAACAAGCAAGAGACCAACGTACTTGCACCAAAAAAGGGGAAACATGGAAGTAAGTACCCTAATAGTTGGGTTGAGCTACGGTTGAGCTCCCAAAAAACAAAAAAAATAGCAAATCCTACCGTCAAAATTGATAGCTCATTTGTTACCTGAAATCCTCTCAATAATGAAAAAGGATTTCGAAACCTAGGCCAACCCAGAAATCAAGAATTTGAGACCAGGTAATTAAGCCCAACATCATTAAGAAAAGAAAGGTGAAAGGCCATCAAACCATAGCTATGAACTATTGAGGAGATTGTCTATGAGCTGGAGATGGTCAACTCAGCCTTTGTTCAACCTAGACAGTTTAATAAGACAAAAATACTAATAATGAATTCAGTGTCACTTAATAATTCCAAAGGTGCATAAGTCTATGAGCTGGGTATGGTCAACTCAGCCTTTGTTCAACCTAGACAGTTTAATAAGACAAAAATACTAAGAATGAACTCAGTATCGCTTAATAAACTGAAATAGTAATTACGTGTACTCAAGTTGGGATAGATGGAGGCACCGAACAAAGTGTTGCACAGACTTCCTACTAGCCACCACAATGCAAATGATTCAAGTTGCGAGGGGGTAAACCAAGAGGTTATGCATTAACCAAACTAAAAATCATTGAGTCGTTCGATTAGTAACCCTAGTCAATTAACAATTGATCACGTGCCAACTATTCTGGGTTCAAGAATGTTCGACTGTAATGCTTCTTAAACTCAGAGCCTGCCTCCAATTCATGTAGCTTGATGTGGCAGGAAGTTCACACATCAATATAATAACCATTATAACCATGACTTTAATGAAAAGGGTAAGTTAGGAGGTTAATAAAGATATGAGGTTGAAACTTAGGTCTAAGTGTAATCCCCATTGCAAAATGGATTGAGGCATCCAAACATGTATCTAATGTAAATAAGACCCAAGAACTTTAATAAATAAATGAAGTAAGTAATATTATTTTATTACTCTTTATTTTCTTTTGTTATATACCTAGGGGGGGTAATATGGGGTACCGAGGGAGGTACCCAAGGTAATAATGTAATAATGGGATGGGCCATAGTAATAATAAGGTGGTTAACCCATATCATGTAAGGGACCACAAGTAGTTAATAATAATGTAAGGGGCCCATGGTATTAGTTGATGGTATGAGGAAACCATGGTAATGATACATGGTATTGTATGTATGAGGCCTATATAGAGACTAGAGACTCCACATGGAGAGGACATGAAGAGAAGTATTCTTGTATGAACAAGCATATGGCTTGTGGAGTGTTCTCCTTCCTTAAGGAGTGATTGTATGGTGTTGCCCTACCTTAAGGGTTTGATTAATAAAGAATCATTTCATATTATATCTGAGTTTATTGGCATTATCTTATATTTTCTTATCAGATCTATAATATTTTTGGGTTAGATCTACAACAAGTGGTATCAGAGCACTTTCTTGGGCACAAAAGTGGAATTTTTTTTTTTTACTTTTTGCAGGATTTTAAGGGTGGCGAGTTTGCAGATCAGATCTGTACGTTTTTGTTAAAGATCTGCAAAATCTAATTGCAGATCTGTATTCTTTGTGAAAAAATAGTCGATTTCAAAAAACAAATCAGTCAAATCGGAGTCCGGATGAAGGAGATATCACTGATCTAAAAATCAGTAGGGTTGGAGATAATTTTTCGGGGCAGCGAATTTTCAGCGCAGATCTAGACCTCTTGGCACTGGATCTACACAATCTAATTGTAGATCTGGATTCTTTGTGAAAAAATACCCAAATTAAAAAAAAAAATCAGTTGAATCGGAGTCCGGATGAGGGAGATATCGCTGATTTAAAATCAACGCTTTTTGCAGAAATTTTGGGTGACGGCGGGAGAGTAGCAACGCAGATCTGAAATTCCAGTGCCTGGATCAGGATTTCTATCACATGGGCAGATGTAGAATGGTTGTTACATTTCCAAAAATAGGTTATAATAGAGATTCTGAGCAATATTGACGAAACTGTGACATTTTCAAATTTTCGCCAAGTTTTCTTTTTCAAAACCCTCTTTATGGCTTCTAGCGAGGTTCTATTTTTTACAGGAAAAGATGATGGTCCGACTATTGAAGAATTCATAAAGGAACGAAAGCGTATATTTAAGACAGATTGGAGGGGTAAAGTGTGGTTATTTTTAATAGATGAGGCTGCCAAATGGTGGTGGAATTCACTTGACCACAAGCAGTTGACCAAACTTTCAGATGAAGAATTTGAGAAATTACTTTTAGACAGATGGTCTGATGCCAGAAAACAAGATAAGGAGAAACATGTGGGTCTATTTCCTACTGGTATATCCTTATTATAGGTTCATGGATTGATTCAAAAAGAGAAGATCATTGTTTCTATAAATCCTAGTTGCAAGCATAATTTCATCAATGTTAATTTCGCAAAAAAATTGCAAGTTCCAACAAAAAACATTGAAAATATACAAGTTGATGATGAGAATGTTCAAGTATATAAGGATGTGAAGATTTCTATGGATAAGTATGTGTGTCATGGTAATTTTTATACTTCAGAGACAGATAATATGGATGTTGTTTTGGGATACCCGTGGGTGGAATCAATGGGTACTATAAATATTAATGTGCAGAAGAAATTCCTGAAGATTTGGTATAAAAAGAAGAAAATTAAATTACAGGATATTTCCATCAATAAACAGGTAGAGTCCATGAAGGTTGATGTAGAAGATGTTCCAGGGACTGACATATCAGATGATGAGCAGTTGATGGTTGACAATCAAACACAAACAGAGGTGGAAGCCGAAAAGGTAACAAGTGTTGACACATCTGATGAGGATTCAGTGGTTGAAGTCATATTGACACCACGACAGGCACCACAACCGGGTGAATTAAAGAAGAAGTCACCGTGGGTTAAAACTTCAACATATCATCACCCACATCAACCCGCAAGACAACCATCAAGATGGCAACCAGTTAGTCACAAGGACAACAACCCCCGCAAGATAGATAGGGAGAAGCAAAGAACCACCTACTACACATCAACACAGAAGAGCTACCATGGTCAACTTCCATCTCAAGTGAGCGAGGCACCAGCGAGATCGAGGGTTCACCTTTCTCTTGGATGGCTAGATGCACGTGCATGGTATTAGTGGACTACTCTTTTGAGTAGATCTTATTATTTGTGTTCTTCCCATGTTTCGGGGACGAAACATGCTAAGGGGGGCGGAATGT
>APFE030866168.1:179440-196228 GCA_000404065.3 Pinus taeda
AAAATATTAGGATGGGGTTATATATAATAATATTACTTAATATATATGGTAATATAAATATACTAATACTAAGAGAATCTATCTTAGTTATAAAAATATGTTTATAATTTGAAAATTGGTTCAATAATTTATTATTTAATAAAAAGAAAGCTAATTAATTATTGAATTGTTATTTGTTTTAAGGATATATTTTATATTATTGTTATATTATTAGTATTAATTCATAGTTAATTCTATGTACAAAGATAAATTAGGTAAAACATATGACCAATACATAGTTTATAGGAAATTAAAACAATGAATTATTTAAATTAATCTTATAATTATAAATCCTATATGAATATCTATGACATAAAGAAGAAGAGAGAAAATCTTAAAGACCTAAATCGCCAACAACAAAAAGAAAAAAGAAAAAAGACTTGACCTGATATCTAGGCCCAAAGATATACAGGATTCTACAAAATGAAACCAACAAGGACACAAGATGAGACGAGGACAAGAGCTGAAGGAAACCCTAGATCAAAGGCACAAGAGGAAGAATCGGAAGGACCCTAAGGGAACTAAGCCAGATAAAGAACAAAGGGGGGGAAAGACACACTAAGAAGACAGGGCTGGGATCCAGCACCTGCTAACCTTCCAGCCATCATCTCTGTTGAGATTAATAGGCCTCTTTTCAATTTCTAACGCTTCCCTTAACTTCCGATGATGGAAATGCGCCACTTTGGCAATAACTTTGGCCTCCTCAATACAGACGTGATGGCTCGTCTTGTCCACATGCTCCGCTAAGGCCGAAGACTTAGTTCTCCCATGTCTCAGGTCAGCTGCATGTTCACAGATTCTTTGGTGAATGGAGCGCCCTGTTTCCCCTATATAGGGTGTCCCACATGAGCAAGGGATCAAATACACACCCTTCATGTCCATAGGGTTAACAGGATCTTTCATAGAACGAAGGGAATTACGAATGGTTTTGAGGGGCCTGAAGGTTGAGGGAATGTCAAACTTACAAGAAAACGCACACGGAGCAGTATCTTCATGCTGATTCCCATCATTTCCCTGCGCAGAAGATGGGGGTTCTTAATACCTTGGCCACTCGTGCCCTCAGGATTTCAGATAGTGAGAGCCTGGATAAAGAGAGGTCCCACCTCCTTGATGTCTTTGTGGAAAACGGATATAGTAGGCACCTAGGTCGGAAAGCTTTCCTTAAGGCCTCCAGTAATGCGCTTAAGAAGAAAGAGCCTAAGGAACGCCATCTAGGTGTCCATCTTCCTTATGTCGAGGGGACCGCAGACAGGATAGCTCGAATCCTCAGTAAGTTTGACATTCCCTCATCCTTCAGGCCCCTCAAAACCATTCGTAATTCCCTTCGTTCTGTGAAAGATCCTGTTAACCCTATGGACATGAAGGGTGTGTATTTGATCCCTTGCTCATGTGGGACACCCTATATAGGGGAAACAGGGCGCTCCATTCACCAAAGAATCTGTGAACATGCAGCTGACCTGAGACATGGGAGAACTAAGTCTTCGGCCTTAGCGGAGCATGTGGACAAGACGAGCCATCACGTCTGTATTGAGGAGGCCAAAGTTATTGCCAAAGTGGCGCATTTCCATCATCGGAAGTTAAGGGAAGCGTTAGAAATTGAAAAGAGGCCTATTAATCTCAACAGAGATGATGGCTGGAAGGTTAGCAGGTGCTGGATCCCAGCCCTGTCTTCTTAGTGTGTCTTTCCCCCCCTTTGTTCTTTATCTGGCTTAGTTCCCTTAGGGTCCTTCCGATTCTTCCTCTTGTGCCTTTGATCTAGGGTTTCCTTCAGCTCTTGTCCTCTTCTCTTCTTGTGTTCTTGTTGGGTTCGTTTTGTAGAATCCTGTATATCTTTGGGCCTAGATATCAGGTCAAGTCTTTTTTCTTTTCTTTTTGTTGTTGGCGATTTAGGTCTTTAAGATTTTCTCTCTTCTTCTTTATGTCATAGATATTCATATAGGATTTATAATTATAAGATTAATTTAAATAATTCATTGTTTTAATTTCCTATAAACTATGTATTGGTCATATGTTTTACCTAATTTATCTTTGTACATAGAATTAACTATGAATTAATACTAATAATATAACAATAATATAAAATATATCCTTAAAACAAATAACAATTCAATAATTAATTAGCTTTCTTTTTATTAAATAATAAATTATTGAACTAATTTTCAAATTATAAACATATTTTTATAACTAAGATAGATTCTCTTAGTATTAGTATATTTATATTACCATATATATTAAGTAAATATTATTAATATAATAACCCCATCCTAATATTTTTATTTTTATAATTTGATAATATATATAATATATATATTATATATATTATTTTAAATAATCATTATTAATTTTAAAACTAAACCTGTATTGTTTTTTTCTTACCTAATTTGGTTTTTTTCCATTTAATATTAAAAACATATAATATTAATAATTACTTATATAAAGATATATAAATATCTTAATTATAATATATCAAATGTTAATTTAATCAATAAATTAATTTCATAACTAGCCTTGAATTGATATTCTTACCTAATTTAGTTTTTTCCCATGAAATTAATTTAAATTAATACATATAATATTATCAATAATTTATAGATAACATTATTAGTTTAAATAGGTTATAAAAATAATTTTTAATTTTCCATACATTTATATAACTTGGACCTAATTTTATCTGAGTACCATAAAATAAATTATAATAATATTAATTTACAACAATAGCGATATTTTATTAAAATAAGTTTGGCTTGGGTCAATTAGAAAAATTAGCCGTTAGGTTAGCCGTTAAATTAGTCGTTGGAATCTCTGCTCGGACTATTTATCTTGCTAGGCTGGATCTGTTGCTTCAACTTGTCCTGACGATGAACCACACTGGTTGGTTCGAAACGCGTCGACAAAGGTCTTTATCATGTGATTTTCGCTGAAGCTCTTTTATACTTATATATTTATATTTTTATATGACATTATTATCTTAGAATCTGTTTCGCTTTCAAAATATCTTTAAAATAAACAAGGTTGCATTGCTAGTGTTCCTATAGCTTAGTTTAATTATTGAATTTTGAAAGGTATGGACTAACTACCACATTTGAACAAGGCCTACATTGTAGATATTCTCGCTTAGTTTAAGTATAGTTAAATTGGAGTAAAAAACAATAATGACATACATGAATGGACGAACAAAGCATTTTTCAACCAAGAGTAATGTGAATGACCTCAAACTTATATAGTATGTAGTCATTCCAATAAATCAATGCTATATATAGTTTAAAGGCAAGTGGACAAAATTGTGAATAACTTCACACTTATATAGTATGTAGACATTCAAATAAATCAACACTAAATATAGTTTAAAGGCAAGTGGACAAAATTGATCTACAACCATAAATCTTACGTACCAACTTCCCTCGAAAAATTCTATTTATTTAGACGAATACAATGTGTATGTTCCTTTTTAGCCAACTATGAAAAATTGGTTGAGACTATTTGTGATGTCGTTTAACTAACAATTATATAACTATAAATTTTACCATGTAGTAAAAGTTTATATTAATCTATTGCAAGAACACAAATTAATAAGTCTTTTTTAGTCAACAACCTTCAAAGTGTTTAACAAGCAAACATGGTGTGCTTAAGATATTGATACAACCATAAATCTTATGTACCAACTTCCTTCGCAAAATTCTATTTACTTCTATTTATTTAGGCGAATACAATGCGTATGTTTCTTCTTAGCCAACTATGAAAAATATGTTGAGACTATTTGTAATGTTGTTAAACTAAAAATTATATAACTAAAAATTTTACCATGTAGTAAAAGTTTATATTAATGTATTGCAAGAACACAAACTAATAAGTCTTTTTTAGTCAACAACCCTCATAGTGTTTAACAAGCAAATAAAGTGTGGTTAAGATATTGATACAACCATAACTCTTACATACCAACTTCCCTCGCAAAATTCTATTTATTTAAAGGAATACAATGCATATATTTCTTCTTAGCCAACTATGAAAAATATGTTGAGACTATTTGTAATGTCATTAAACTAACAATTATATAACTATAAATTTTACCATGTAGTAAAAGTTTATATTAATCTATTGCAAAAACACAAATTAATAAGTCTTTTTTAGTCAACAACCCTTAACAAGCCAACAAGGTGTGCTTAAGATATGATAAAGCCTGAAAATGGCAAAGCAATTAAATTTTTAAAATAATGACCAACAGAGTGACTAGCCACCTTTACTTACTCTAAGCAAGCAATGGAGAAAACCTAGCCCGATAAGCTATAGAGTGGAGTTGAGAAAGTCTTCTTGATTCATACTTGTAGTCTTTAGAAAGGAAGCTAATTAATGCTAGTGCTTCTCTCTTTTTCCTAGTAGTTATTATCTTATTACCAAGGAAGCGAAAGAACAAGCTATTTAAGAACCTACCCCATCCAGTAAGCAAGCTCTAAGCAAGCACTTAAAGCGAATTAAGAAAAGAAGCTTATTAAGACGAGTAGTTATTAGAAACTCTGCATTAATACGAGCATACCTAAGCTATGCATTATGATAAAGAAAGCCCTCTGTAATGAAGAGCGAGCCTTTGGCGACAGAGAATACTCAACTTACGAATGCTAGATCGGAGACCAGAGAGGGAAGACCTGACTGAGCACACTAGGACGATGATGATATCAGTTTATAACAGTGAGTTTACAAACCCTTGATTCTGTCTATCTCTCTTGCTATCTCAAAAATATAATCTATTTTTTTTAGCTACTCTGACTCTCAGACGAATTAGATAAATAGAAATAAGAAAAAGTCACAATAACAAAATATGTAATTTTAATGGGTTCAATTGCTTAAAGTTATATGACTAAATAAATTCAGAACTGCTAAGAATAAATAAGTTAACTCTTATACAGGTTATCTAACACTTCCAATATGTTAACATTAACTTATACATGTTAACACTTCTTAAATTAAAATTCTAATATGACTATTTTCATTGGTTAAATTGCTTAATTTTATATGACTAAATAAATTCAAAACGGCTGAGAATAAATAAGTTAACTCTTATACATGTTATCTAACACTTCAAATATGTTAACATTAACTTATACAGGTTAACACTTTTTAAATTAAAATTCTAATATGACTATTTTAATTGGTTAAATTGCTTAAACTTATATGACAATAAATTCAAAACTGGTAAGAATAAATAAGTTAACTCTTATACATGTTATTTAACACTTGAAAAATTAACATTAACTTATACATGTTAACACTTTTTAAATTAAAAGCACTTTTTTTAATTAAAATTTTAATGGGTTAAATTGCTTAAAGTTATATGACTAAATAAATTCAAACCATTAAAAATAAATAAATTAACTCCTATACAGGTTATCTAACCCTTCGAACCACTAAACATAAATAAATTAACTCTTATAAATGTTATCTAACACTTCGAATATGTTAACATTAACTTATACATGTTAACACTTCTTAAATTAAAATTCTAATATGAATACCACTAGATTCAAAACTTCTAAAAGTAAATGTGTTAATATTAGCTCACATAACACTTCCTAAATTAGAATTCCGGCATGACACCCTTCTTAAATTTAAATTGTATATACACTGCATGTTGAATGAGTGTAACTAGAACAATTCAACATCAAAATGGATCATCCAATCTTCAATGTAAAACCAATATTAAAATGGAAAAGCGGATAGTTAGATTTAAAATTTCATAATAATTGATGATGAATGGCATTTTCAAAGAGATAATAATTAAAATGTGAACATCATTTTGCTGTAACTCTTGCAAAATCAATTTAACAAAATCTGCAAAATCAATTTAACAAAAAAGTTGTTTTCCCAAGCTTGATGTATAAACCAAAGAGTGATTTTGTTCGTGGTAATTTTGAGAACCACCATCTATATAACTGTAATGCCTCTGCACTAAAAGTAGCTAAGAATTCTAACCTGCTTAACACATACAATCCATATGTTTTTTATTTTCTTTGGCTACCCAAGTATCCTAAACTGCCTAACACAAACAATGCATATGTTTTAATTTCTTCGGTGTGCATTAAGTGTGAAGCCAAATTCACGGAGGATTCTAGATCTCCAGGATTCTAGATCTTTCTACACCGCCATTAGTTTCTAGAATCACACTCAAGATTCTAAATCCTCCTATAACGCCAATGTTTTCTAGATCATTCCAGATCTCCATCCTAATCACACATAGGATTCTAGATCCTTCTTTTGCCTCTATAAATTTGTAATTTCTCTGGCCAAGGAAAGCAAGCCAAGGCGCAAGCATGTAATATAATACAAAGTGATTTCTATTCTCAAGTGATTGTTTTATCTATTCCGCTGTTTCTAATTGAGTAATCTTGTCTGTCTCTGTGAATTATTCTCTGTTATTGCCGTCTATGTTTCTGAATATAAATCTGTTGTCTATGTTTCTGAGTATAAATCTACTGTGTGTTATGTATGCTCTGGCCTAACACTATCCACTCAACACCAACATTCCTACTTGATGGAAAAAATAGTGGGGGATTGAGCGCTGTAAGACCAAAGTCGCAAAAGGCCCTTTTGAATAAAAAAAATATCCATATTCATATGAAATTTCGAAATTTGATAAACAGAAATGAATTCAATTTGGAAATACAATTTCAAATTATTCTCGAAATTTGTTTAAAAACCCAACCTCTTCTACATCTCAATTGACGAAGATTCTTCAGTCCTGGACAGCAAAGGTATTTCACGGGTAGCGGGCATTTCAGTTGCAACTGGGGATATATCGAAGCCCAAAGGAGGATTGGCCACGTTGTCTACATTGCCTTCTAACATCTGAACAACACTGGCCATACAAGGCCGATCTGTGGAGTTGTATTGTATGCACCAAAGCCCAACTTTGGTCATAACCCTAATCATCTTCTCCTCGTCTTCTGTTTCAATTTCTCCTCTTCCTTCTCTCAATCGCGTCCCTAACTCCCCACTCTCCAGCAGTTTGGAAACCCAGTCGGGAAAGTACCATTGACTGGAACGGCTCAACTGCACATCAAGATTCTTTCTGCCCCCAACAATCTCTAGCAAGAGTATTCCAAAACTATATACGTCTGATTTATCTGTGACAGGACCCGCGTCGCTGTGACACAGCTCTGGAGCAACATAACCGGGCGTCCCTCTCCCAGCTGTCATTGATATATGGTCATCTCCCTTCCACAAAGTTTGGCCAGACCGAAATCTGAAACTTTTGGTGTGAACTCGGCGTCCAGCAATATATTGTGAGGTTTGATGTCGAAGTGTACGATGAGCTTGTTGCAATCCTGGTGCAAATATGCAATTCCTCGAGCCGCACCCAGAGCTATTGAATGCAATTGTTCCCAATTTAACATTCTCCCTTCCTCTTTTCGGCCAAAAATAAATCTATCCAGAGATCCATTAGGCATGTATTCATATAGAAGTGCGCTTGTAAAGCTTTCAAAACAAAACCCCAAGAGAGTAACCAAATTGACATGGTGGAGATGTCCAATGGTGGCCACTTCGTTAATGAACTGGGCCTCGCTGTGCCTATGCCTATCTAGAAGCTTCACAGCCACTAGGGTTCCATTGTGTAGCTTGCCTTTATAAACCACACCGTAACCTCCTTCACCCAACTTTTCTGCAAAGTTGTTTGTGATCTTCTTGAGTTGAGACTGTGAATATCTGGTTGGCATTGGCATTTCATAAGCATGTTCCCTTAGGAATTTCTCCACCAATGAAATAGGGCTACCAGGACGAGATTTAATTCTCCTCAAGCAAGCACGACAAGTTAGGGAGAGTATTATGCAAAAGAGGATGCTTAAGGACAACCCTAGTGCTAGAGCAAAGAAAGCTGCAGGGGATACATAGATTGATATCAATGCGATTTTAATCCAAACAAACTACAAAATTTCCAGTGAGAGTCAATAAAACCGTAACACAGGAAGAAAGCGTAAATTTACCTTTGGATCCCAATAGTCTGTGACATCTTCCTGTCCGTAAACAAACTACAAATTCTGTTGATTGAAAAGATTGATATCAGTGCATAATCTCATCAAAGTGAGGTTCAATAGGAGATGGTGAAATAGGAAAAAATCATAAACGTACTTATCAGACAAAAAAGTGCCCACGCTGTGCAAACTGCAACTGTGGCGGAATGAAGAGATTAATATCATTGTGATAATCATCCAACCCGGAAGAGAGTAATGGAAACGAGATACAAATTCACAGTGAGGTTCAATAGGAGACAATGAAATAGGAAAAAGCCATAATTTTACCAGCTGCCAGAAGCCTAAGAGTTGCCATGGTGAAGCTGCAACTGCTGTGGAATGAACGGATTGATATCGAAGCCATCTTCGTCCAACCCGGAAGAGAATGGAAGGAATCATAAATTAAACCATTCAAAATCACAATTAATAATCGATTTTGATACAAGCAACGAAGAAGACAATGAAGCTTCTTACTAGTGAAAGGAAAAGTGGTGATGGTTCATCCTTGTACGCAACTCCTAAGATTCTGTCACGGCTCATTCTTGGCCGCATTATGAGAAAGTCTTCGGAGGCTACAATGGCCTTTTGGCCGTATTATGATAAAAGTCTTTGGAGTCTACACTAACCTTTTATTGTCACAATTAAAGGGAATCGATTTTGATACAAGCAACGAAGAAGACAATGAAGCTTCTTACTAGTGAAAGGAAAGGAAAGGTGGTGAGGGTTCATCCTCGTACACAACTCGGAGGATTCTGTCACGGTTCAATCCTGGCCGCATTATTAGAAAGTCTTCGGAGGCTACAATGGCCTTTGGGTCGTATTATGATAAAAATCTTTGGAGTCTACACTCAGGCCTAGAATTTGACGTCAAGATTAGAATTATGAATGGACTGAACCCGTATAAAAGAGAGTTTGTAATGCTTAGAATTATGAATGGACTGAGCAGGTGCAGAAGAGAGTTCAAATTTAGTGGCTTAAGGTTTTGGTTTGGAAAGAGAAGGGCAAAGAGATATAATTTAATTTTTTGGTTTGGAAAAAGAAAGACAAAAAGATATATAATTTAATTTTAGGATGATTGAAGACTTTATCTATTGAATATTTATAGAAACAAAATATATAAACTCATAATTGGTTAATATTAGACATATTTATAAATATTTTAAGTTAAAATTTCTATAAACTTTATATATTATTCATTTTTATTATAAATATATATATATTCTTTTATTTTTTAAAAAATATATGTAATTTTATATATTAATAGTTATAAAATAAAATCAATTATTATTTTTTCTATATTGAATATCCAAATCACCACCCTCTTATGTCTATCTTTGCTTTCTATATTAGAGAAAAGATTATTTAACCTTCATGGACTCGTGCAACATTGTTGTTGTGCTCCCCTATTGTTTTCCTATTCACCTTTTCTTTGTTGAAAGCAATTTTTTCAAAATTAGCCTGTCTATATTAGAAAAAAGATTATTTAACCTTCATGGACTCCTGCAACATTGTTGTTGTGCTCCCTTATTGTTTTCCTATTTACCTTTTTCTTTGTTTAAAGCAAAATTTTCACAATTAGCATGTTTAACATAACCATTTTATTTAGCTTTTCACAAGACTTCATGTTCAAATAAGCCTTGATTCGTTTAGCTAATTTAAGAAAAAACAAAGTACTCTGGAAAGGAGATTAATGAATTTTGAAATGTAAAAAGTAGTTGAAAAGAGTTTTTGATAAAGGGAGGTTGATATTCATAAATTTGCTTAGAACGTGGAGATTAAAATGCAGAGATTAATGAAGGTTGAAATGAAAAAAGTAGTTGAAAGATAGTTTTTTGATAAAGAGAGGTTGACACTCACAAATTTGCTTAAAACATAAAATGAGAGGCATGAAAAATAAGGTTGAAATACAAAAAGTAGCTGAAAGAGAATTTTTTTGATAAAGAGAAGTTGACACTCACAAATTTGCTTAAAACGTAAAATGAAAGGCATAAAAAATACTAAAATGTCATCAAATTTTCATTTGACGGGCAGCAAATTTGAAATTCCAGGCCTGTCTACACTAACCTTTTATTGCCACAATTAAAGGGAGTTTTATTAGGACAATTTTTTTATTTCAACTTAAGGCTGACAAGGGAAAGGTGATTTATTTTTTAATGTGTTTTTAATTGATTAACTAAATTGATTTTCAAGGGAATATGTTTGGCATATGCTTAATATTGATGGTAATGAATGATTGTATTGTGTTACAGAGTTTGTTAGATTGCATTGACTTTTAATAAATTTAATAAATTATATTTGTGCCATTTGGATGATGAAAAAACTTAAACAAGGGGTTCGTTTCTTGATCCACCTATTGAATATTCATCTTATGTTTAGTATTAATGTTTATCAATGGTTGTAGTGTGTTACAGAGATTATTAAGTTGTATTGAGTTTTAATAAATTTTAAAAATTATACCCTTGATCGAGGTGTGATGGGCCATGCAGGTTAGAGGAGAGAGAGGTCGGCCAGAGGTCAAGGTAGGCCGAGGATAGAAAAGCTAACCAGATGGCACGGCGGGCAGAGGGAAGAGAGGCTGGTCAGGGGCCATGGGAGTTGGCAAACACAAGTGGAGGAACGAGCAACTCAGGATAGGATCAACTGTCAAGGCGGGCAAAGGAAAGAGAAGTCGGCCAGTTGGCACGGTGGGTAGAGGGACGAAGGCTCAAACAGTTGGCATGGGAGCTAGGAAGTGGTGAGAGAGCAGCAGGAAACTCATGGCAAGAGCAACCAGCAGTAGGCAAGGATTAATGATCGACATTTATGGGAAGGTAAGTGGACTCCCATCCTGAGACCCACGCGAGAGAGGAAGGGCAACAGACAACGATGTTGATCATGTGGCGGGCTTCTCGGAAGGGATTCCAGGCAAGTGGATGAGAAAAAAAAAATGAAATGTGGTAAGGATGAGAAGCAATTGCATACATGAAGAAAGGGTAGGATGTGCTGCTGGAGGTGGTAAGAGCTGAGTGTTGGGAGATGCTGAGTAGCATTTGACTTTTCACTGTGAAACCTAGTATGTGCTCACTTCCTTCACTTGCGTTGGTTCGGAAAATATGAATTGGCATCTGCAAAGACTTCAGTTAGAAAGAGGCACTGTAATGAATCTGGATTACTAGTTAATAATTATGGTGTTCCCTATCGATTCAAGTGCTAAGGCCTCCTCGTAACCTTGGGCAATTGCAATGTCAAAACTGCGGTGGGATTGGCTGATTAGCCATCTAGGCGGGGGGGGGGGGTAGGGACATTTGATTTTCGCTTCAAGGTAGATAAGTTCTGGGGCAGAAGGAGAATGCTGGGTCAAATTGAGGCCAACAGCATCATCCTAAGAAGTTTTAACTGCGTCTGTAGGAAAAACGTCTTTAGGCAGTTAAGGATGGGTATGTGGATTGAGAGGGAAGGATTCAAGGAAAATTGCGGGAGACCTGAAGCGATATCTGACCCTGGTCCCTCCTTCGGCCTGTCGGCCTAGGAAAATCCTTAGTCCAGTGTCCATTGAAGACCTGGAAAGGACAAGTAGAAGAGGGTGTAGTAACTAGGCCCGAAGTCGGGGAAGGGAGAATGACCAATTTGGGCTTTGGCTCATCTCCTCTGAGGGGATTCAATGGCAAAGGGTAGGACTTTCATGGCCCAGGGGTAGAACTGTAGTTTGGTTGGAAAGTGAGAAGCATTGTCTTACCCTCTCGAGTGGCGAAACCTAGGAAAGAAAGAACTCTGGGAAACCGGTTAGCAAGGTCGGGTGCATAGAATGTTGGAGGTGTAGGGTGGTCTTGTGGGAGCTGGACAGAGGAGCTATTCAATTGCTTATATGAAGCAACTAGGAAGATGGTGTTGTCACTATCCTGCAAAAATTTGAAGGAAGTGTGTGGAACCTAGGGGTAAATGAGGGTAAAACAGTGAACAGGCACAGAGCGGATGAAAGAGATTGCTCCTAAGCAGTCTCATCCGGAATTGGTGAAGTATGTTGGGAATCCTAAAAGGACCATGGCCAATTCTCAGGCAGAGTATCAAAACAACAATATAAAGAATGAAATCAAAATCAAGACCAACTTACAGAACATAAAATATTTATGTCTAAGAATAGGGTATTTAGAATTGAATATTTCAATTTAATATTTGAAATAAATAAGTTTAATTTAATTAATGTTTATTAATAAATAAACTTAATTTAATTAAAAAATAGTTTAAGATATTTTTTTATTATATAAAAAAAAAATTAATTTCTTTAAGAAAATGTTAGTTAAATTTTGGGTTTAATATTATTCCCTTGAGGTTTTAGTATTAATCCTTTGGGTTTAATATCATTTCTATGCGTTTATAATCCCTTGGATTTTTAGTATTAATCTTTTCTGTTTATTAGTTCCTTGGGTTTATAATATAAATCCCTTGAGATTATTAATCTAAAGTTTCATATTCTTAGGGTGTATTATTATTCATAGGGTTTATAATATTAATCCAAGGGTTTAATATAAATACGTTGGGTTTATAATTACGGTCAAGCATGGTCCAACGTCACATTGTGACAAAGATTGTCTCAATATGAAAATCAACCATCGTCAACGATGGTCAATAATGGTCAACCATGGTCAATAATCATGGTCACATTGTGATAAAGATTGCATTTTGGTTCAGTGTCACATTATGACAACCATGGTCATCCATGGTCAACCATGACCCAGTGTTGCATTGTGACAATGATTGTCTCAATATGAAAATCAACCATGATCAACCATGGTCCAACGTCGCATTGTAACAAAGATTGTCTCAATATGAAAATCAATGATGGTCAACTATTCTCCAACGTTGCATTTTGACAAAGATTATGTCAATATGAAAATCAATCATGGTCATCCATGGTCAACAATGTGTATTTTAGGGTTTATAATATTTATCGTAGGGTTTTTATACCTTGGGTTTACAATACAAAAAATGTGAAAATGTGAAAATCAACCATGGTGACAATGATTGTCTCAATATGAAAATCAACCATGGTTAATCATGGTTGACCATGGTTAACCATGGTCCAACATCACATTGTGACAAATATTGTCTCAATATGAAAATCAATCATGGTCAACCATGGTCCAAAGTCATATTGCGATAAAGATTATCTTAATATCTAAATCAACCATGGTCAATCATGGTCAACCATGTTTTTTTTAGTGTTTATAATATTTATCATGGGGTTTATATATCTTGGTTTATAATATGTATCTTAGTGTTTATCATAGGATTTTCTTGATATGAAAATCAATCATGGTCAACCATGATCCAACGTTGCATTATGACAAAGATTATCTCAATATGAAAATCAACCATGGTCAACCATGGTCCAATGTCACATTGTGACAAATATTGTCTCAATATAAAAACTCAATCATGGTCAACCATCATCAACCATGGTCCAACGTCATGTCATGACAATGATTGTCTCAATACAAAAATCAATCATGGTCAACCATGTTTATTTTAGTGTTTATAATATTTATCTTAGGGTTTATATACCTTTGGTTTATAGTATTAATGTCTTGGGTTTAATATTATTCCCTTGGGTTTATAATCCCTTGGGTTTATAATCCCTTGGGGTTTTAGTATTAATCCCTTAGGTTTATTAATCTAAGGGTTCATATTCGTAGGGTATAATATTATTCAGGGGGTTTATAAAATTAATCCTAGGGTTTAATATAAAACCCTTGGATTTATAATCATGGTCAACCATGGTCCAATGTCACATTATGACAAATATTGTCTCAATATGAAAATCTACCATGTTAAACCCTTGTCCACCATGGTCAATAATCATGATCAGGTTGTGTCAAAGATTGTCTCTTGGTCCAATGTCACGTTGTGACAACCATGGTCCAACATTGCATTGTGACAAAGATTGTCTCAACATGAATATCAATCATGGTCAACCATAGTCTAAGGTAAAGGATGAACCTGAAATATGCCTTTTGAATTTATGTGGTTATAATTTCACTTTGAATATGTATTTTATTCATGCTTCTGCTTCTGTATATAGCTAGCAGCTAGGTACAAGACGAAAATGAAATAATCTATTCTTTTCAAACCCTATTGATAAAGGCCCATCAAAACAGAGCTGCAATGGAATACCTTAGCCTTAAATTCAACAAGCAATTTTCTAGCATTGATATGGGTGCTTATGAAAATGTTACCCTAGGAATCAGGTTCCCATAATGATTGCAAAGGAAAGTTCGTCTTTGTCACTTATACTATGATTCATAGCACTCATGATTGATCTTTCGAAAAAATCCTTGAGTAACCTCAACCACTCAAGATGATCCATAACTCTATGTGCTTATATCTAGTCGAGTCTCCCCAATCCATAGCTCTTTATGCTTCTATCCAGTCGAATCTCCCTGAAACTAGCAGAGACTATGGCATACACAAAGTTCCCAGTTTCAGGTCCATCCATTGAAGCACGAATAATAACTCTTTTTTAAGCATGGCCCACAGTAGTGCTTCTAACTTACCTAGTTGAAGACCCTGCATAAGACCCTGCATCATGGGCAGTTGTTGACAGATAGAATATGTCGTAGTTTTCCACGCAAAGCCCATAGAAGCACATGTTAGGCTAATTTTTTTTATAATTCATAGGCAATGGAAAAATCATAAACATTAATTTTAGGGAATTAATGGTAGCATTAATTCAATTGTTAGTGTATGTGAAGCAAACAGATGAATATAACATATGGTTTTGCCTCCCCTCCTCGGGAAGAGGCCAAATAAGATGGAAAAATAGGTTACAGTAGAGAATATACAGACTTACAGTGCGTGACTAAAAGCTTTGGTTATTTGTTACTGTCCATGACAATAAGTAGCTGAACTAATGCTAACTCCACCATTTTGATTACTATAGTCCCAGTCATGCCTGTTGTTAAGAATTGAAGAACCAACTTTATTAATCAAACTAGGCATCTCTCAGGTGAGGGCTTCACCTGGAGACTGCCTCTGTCAGAACGCTCTACATCCAAATCACATTACAAATCATGAATATATAATTTACATGCAAATAGGGAAGTTATAACATATACCTAGGAAGTAGGAAGTAATTCCTAATATGAGGCTCCAGTGAACTGATTCTCTCCTAAATTACATTTCTCCGTTATCTGCAACACTCCTCCTTAATGGAGAAAGGATTCACAACTATTTTTAACATTTCCCTAAACAATTCAAACTTGATTCTACTGAAAGGCTTAGTGAAAATATCAGCAACATTGTCACATGTATTACAATATTCAATATGGATTTCCTTTGACTGAACTTTCTCCATTACAAAATGAAACTGTGTATTAATGTGCTTTGAGTTTTTATGAAATATTGAATTATTTTCAAGTTTTATAGAACTCTGGTTGTTACATTTGATGACTGCTGCAACCTTCTTTTCTTCTCCAACATCATGGAGTAGTCTCCTCAACCAAATTACTTCACAAGTTGTTGCACACATCGCTTGATACTCAGCTTTTGATGAAGACAAGGATATTGTGTTATGCTTTTTGCTACTCCATGCAATGACCCCGGACCCAATGCTGAATGCATAACCTGTTATGGATCGCCTGTCATCTACATTTCCAGCCCAATCGGAGTCTGAAAGACATGTCAATTTAACATCACACGAATTGGTATATTTAATACCATAGTCTAATGTTCCTTGTAGATATCTTAAGACACCTTTCGCTGCAACCCAATGACTCTTAATAGGCTTTGACATGAGTTGGCTCAATACACTGACTACATAAGCCAAATCCAGCCAGGTTGTAGTAAAGTGGATTAGACTCTCAACCAGTTGTCTATACAATGTTGCATCTTCCTCCTTAGAACCATCATCATTTTGAAGCTTGGTATTATGCTGTAAAGGAACTGCTGCAGCTTTGCACTGATCCATTCTAAACTTTCTCAGTAAACTCATCAAAAAATTACCCTATGACAGAAAAGTCTAGCCAAAATCCCTCCAGAATTCCATACCCAAATAGTAGTGTAGCTCTCCAAGGTCTTTCATCTCAAAAACCTGTGAAATCTGCTCTTTAATTTCTTTAATGAGTTCTTCTGCATTTCCTGTCATGATAATATCATCTACATATAAAGAAATCAAACAATTTTCCCCTGTTTGTCAAACAAGATATATAGATTAGGTTCATTCTTGCTTCTTTTATAACTATTTTGTAGGAAAAATGAATCAATTTTATCATACCATGACTTGGGTTCCTGTTTTAGTCCATAAAATGCTTTCTTCAATGTACAGACTAAATTTTCTTCCCCCTGTTTAACAAACCCCTCAGGTTGCACTAAATGCACTTCTTCTTTTAATTCCCCATTTAAAAATTCATATTTCACATCTAGCTGTTGTATCATCCAATGATGTTTGGTAGCTAAAGAAATTAACATTATGATTGTGTTTAATTTAGCTAGACGGGTGAAGGTTTCCTCTGTAGGAATTTACAGGGTAAGTTCCTCAGACAGAACACCAAAGGACACCGCTCACAAACATATCATAGATCAATACACCAGTATTTTTGACGTGGTTAAAACCCTCAAAGAGGGAAACAGTCCACTGCATGAGCCAACGCGGCCACTTTATGCAATTTATTAATAAAAGAATGAAATTTTACATAAGCTTCTCTCATGAATAGTTAACCTACAAATGACCCTCCATGCTCTTTAAATAGAGATCATGGACCAATTGGGTGTTAAG